>OMPJ01028513.1:23463-35137 GCA_900312935.1 Carapus acus
ATAGTGCCCTCTGCACTCCACGTTAGCTCACTGGTAACTGGAACAGTGACATCATCTACAAACCCGAGCACTGAACACAACTGCAGCGTACACTCCACAGAATGATTTCATTCATTCATCACCACCTCTGCCGCTCCTTGGGTCCTTCAAATGACAGCGATAGTGAGTGTCAAAGAGCATGTGGGAGATCATGAGGTAATCAAGGCCTACTTCCAACACATACGTGAACTTTGAACCCCTACTTCACACACACTGGCTGCTATTTTGAACTATTCTGCTAAACTATCATAGTCAGGATCACATTCAAGCACGAGTCCTCATGACTACTTGCCAGCTTGGGTGTAAAATCACAAAAACACCCCACAATACCTCAGACTGTGACAGCTGATTGAGCAAAAAGTGGAGTTAAGTGTTGATGTGCCACATGAGCCGAGTGCTGGCAAGAGGCCCTACTGTCTGGTGACTGACCCCAGAGTGTCCATTAGCCCGAGACAACACTGGATGACAAGTGCTGGAGGCTGATCTTGACTGTGGCATGCACAGAGCAGAATAACCAGTCCACCAATGCTGGACAAGTCTCTGAGGTTTAGGACACTATACAGGCAAAAGTGTTTTTGCATTTATGTCAACTTGCAAAGGTACTTTAATGACACATCAGAGGCATTTGGGGATGTGGTGAAATATCAATTGTTGCACATGTGTGATGATGTTTTGTTGGTGTGTTGTTAAATTGAGAGGAACTGTGCCACTATAAAGTTGTGCAGACCTTGTACATAGTCTCCAATAATAATATAGAATATTATATAATATAATTCAATATTTAATATGCCAGTAATCCACTAATCAACGTCTATTTTAAATGACAAAAAGAGACCAGTGTCGAAGGCACCTCCACAAAGACCGAACGGCTGAATGACGACTGAATGACGACACAAATCGAGTTAAAAGCATATTTAGATTGAAATGTGCTTTCAAAAGGCACATATTTTGAAATATATTAAAAACACAAATATTTTAAAAACACAAAGCAATTGAACTCAGAGGTTAACAATATGACCACATAATCATAATTGCAGATGACAAGATTCTATCGCCCGGTTTTCATACGGGTAGATAACGTAGAAGATGTTCGTCTGTGTAAATGTATTACAAAACAGTAAACAAATCATTGCGGCTGTATCTGCGCTGTCTGCACGCACTCAGTCACAAAAGCAGTTGTATTGATTTGTCAGCATTATGTTAAGTTTCCTGGAATTACTCAAACACTTATATGTGCTCAGAGTTTAGTCGCGGGTGGCTCACTGCTTTGTCGGTTCGAGGCAGATACACAAAGAGGTGTTGAAGCGGTACTTCAGATAAGTTATTGTTCCTCGGGTAAGTGAAGCCGTCTTGGCACTTGATAGTCGCGGAGGGAAAGTTCGTACCTGCTAACTCGTCCGGTTCCAGTCCAGTTTCTGTGTCCAGTCCACATACGGCGAAGTAGTGGGCAAAGCGGCACGGAGCCGCCGACCCCGCGCAGCCACCACTCATCCCGGCTTGAGCGCGCGGCGTGGCTCGCTAGTTCTTTCCCACGCCGAACATGTCCGTGCAACGGAGAACCTAACGGGATGTGGCTCACCACAATAACACAGACTTCTCCGACGTTTATCGAGTCTGACAGTGCAGAGAACGTTGGACGAAATGAAGCGCCAGAAACTGAGCGCGTCTTCGGTTTATGTTTGCGGCATGCCGCGTTGACGTTCGGACAAGCTTGGAACTGAAATCCGTGAAAGCCCCTCCAACGCGGACCGTGAACCTTGCAAACAGGGGGCGGGGCATGCAAATGAGTGCGATGCTACAGACAATTCAACGCCCCCCAACCTCGGTTTGATTTCATTTATACTCTTAGTAGTGATGCTTCCACCGTGGGGAAAGACTAGAGAGCCAAAAACCACAATGCCATAATAAAATGAATAAATAAATAAATAAATCTGCCTTCGCCCCGTTGAGGATTTTGTGAACTGCAGTCTGCGCGGAGGAACAAGTGTGTGATACTGCAAGATTTGGTATCGATCCGATGCAAAGTAAATACTGTGCTGTGCCAATTACGCAAATACAAGACAGGTTATTGACAAAGCATTGAAATTAGATTTCATTGTGTTGTCAAATTTGGAATACCAATCGGTAAGAATTCAGGAATCAGGAACTTTTTATTGTCTTATCGGCAATTGAACTGTGTATTGAAACTAAGGTGCTGCATTCCGGTGCAAACAGTTAGAAGAATAGAAGAAGAAGAGTGTCTATATACAGAAAAATAAAAGCGAAAATTCTAAACAAAACTCAAGTTTTCTGAAAATATTTTAATTGCTTGATTTCAACTGTTTTCACTCATGAATTGTGAAACTATATCCAAAAAAAATCCAACATGAGCCTTCTTCGATAAGTCACATGACTCATTGTGGACATTACGCATGCGCGTAAAGATTGCTCTGTGAACACTACTGACCAGAGGGAACTGACCGTTGACTGATGTAATGTCTCCCTCTAGTGGTGATAGATTAAGAAGCATCGATATCTCTTTATTGAGCGTAACGGCATCTCAGAATATGAACATTTTAGACTCACATTTCCCGACGAGGGCATAAAACATCTTCTATACAAAAACAGAAATTAAAAAACAATACAATGTATAAATACTTAACCCAACAAGTACCTTCAGTCTAAAACTGAGAGGTGAACTTTTAGGTCAACAACATCTGCTATTCAACATTTGTCAACTTTTCCTCACAACATTGAGGTATGTTGTAAAATAAAATAGCATTTTTACACACATTTAAAACTAACGATTTGATAACAGCGGGGAGTAAGTAAATCATATGTATATACAACGGAAAACAGAATCATTGTCCGAGCACAGCAAAGTGGTGTGAAGGTATGGTTCACAACACTGTCCTCGATCAGGATGCTGTTTTCATGCTGTATGGGCAGAAAACCAAAATGGTTACATAAATTTGTAATATATATATATATATATATATATATATATATATATATACACACATACATACATACATATATACTGTATATACACTGTATATATATACATACACACATAAACATACAAGTTCACTCACACATTTAGTATCAAGACACTAACATGCACTTCTGAATGCATATAGAACATTCTCTCGCAATAGACATTAAACACAAACACACACCAAAATGCAATGGAAGTGTCAAATTGTTCATTTGAAGTCAAATGCTCGTTATTTGCTAGCACTTTCTAACTATTGTTCAAATAGCTAACATACAATACACATAACAACAATATAGCAAACACCATCAATGTTTTCCTGCACTGTCATTGGATGTCTTTATTGCCATCATTGCAGTACTTGCCGTTTTTGTGTGACCACTTGTAGCCGTCACCCACAGAGCGTCCTACAAACACAAAGGGTTGGCAGGCAGCATTTATATTAGACTGAAGTGACGGCATAATATTAGGCCCCAAGTGAAAACATAAATGTCACAGAAGACACTTACCGGTACTTTCGACTTTTGTGGGATCCGTATTTCGGGCCTTTGTCCACTGTTTAGCTTGATATATGCTCTTTTTCATGAGGGGGGTTGCAGCATCAAGGCGATTAGGTCTTGGTCTACAGGTCTTCTCTAAGCCCGACCTTGATTTGTAAATGACTCCTGGCCAAGAATCAGAAATTTGTACTTGGGCTTCATCATTGCCCTCTGCAGGTTTCAACCCAAATTCCTCCTCCTTGTCCAATCTACCTTTTCTGACGCACCGAGTTGGAAAATGACCGTCCTCTCTTTCCATCATTATTTGTCGCATCAGCTTAGTTGTTTTCTGGGTAGGAGTGGATGATGGACCCTCAGTAGATGAGCGCCGTCTTGAGACGACTTTGCGTTTAGCTTTCAGTGCTGGATCCTCATTTACTACTTTATTGTGCGGCAACATTGTTTTACGTTTTTTGATTGGAGCAAATGTAGTAATTACTAGAGAACTGTGTTTCTTCTTGTTGCCGGTCGACTTTAATGCGTTGTGCTCACAAGATGAGTGACTCTTTCCACTTTCAGCATTAACTGACTTTTGAAAACACATCTCATTTCCTGGCCGTTGGTAAAGCCTGTTTTCTTTATAAAGTTTCAAGCCATCTCTGTGTTCACAGGATTCTTTATAGGCAACTTGTACGACCCCAAGTGAAATCTTTGGTGTCTTGGTTTTGTATTGTTCATGCTCAGAAATTGTTTCACAATAATTCGATTGGCTGCATGGCACTGGTGGTTCTCCAGATGAGAGCTTGGATCCTTCAGGGTGCCGTTTGGTCGCTTCACGACTGTGTTTGGACGCAGATGACGATGATGTCCTTTTCCTCTTCTTTTTGATTGTTTTGTCAATGTCACCTTCTGAGTCAGAACTTGCGATTACTGGTGAAACTTGTTTTCTACGTTTTCTTTTCTTGCGTCGGGAGTGATCGGTCTCTGCTGATTTTGATGAGGAAAATCTCCTTCGCCTTCTCTTTCCGCAACATTTGTCACCTTCACTTTGGGAGTGGTCAGCCTTACTTTTTGCACTAATCAGAGACTTATCAACTGTCTTACTTTCAAGCTGCTGACTGTTTGGACTTGACAGGGACTTTGACATTTGAAATTCTACTGTTGATGGGCTAGACGAGAGAGGGCATTGTTTGGTCGACCCACATTCATCGTCCGTGAATCCAGGGCCATGTGCACACGGGGCATCTCCAACACCCTGCGATTCTGATGAGAGGTCAGAATCAGAAGGCAAGGCCCTTGACCGTGTTCTCTTTCTGGAGTGTATGTCGTCCTCACTTTCTGAGTCTGTGTTTGAAATTACAATAACATCTGGTATATATATGCGACTGGATCCATCCTCTCTCTGTCCTTGAAAATGTGCACCATTCAACACTGATGATTCTTGCTTAATTCTCTCTGAGAGACAGACGTCTTGCTGGAGAGATGCACATTTACCATCGACTGTTCCTCTCCATTTCCCTTCTGAAGTATCTGTGTGATCTGCTGTTACTGTTGACAGTAATACGTTTTTCTTGGCCCTCTTTTCAATGTCTGAGTTGTCATCATCTATGTCAGAAACAAGAATGAATTCACTGTCTTTTAAAGGTGCCATCAGTTTATCGAGTGTGTGCTGCTTTTGCTTTGAATCGGTGATACATTCACCTTCAACCATCAAGTTACTTCCTCCAGTTTGAAGATGCAGATTATTTGGTTCCGCCTCTTCTTCCTTCACATGTATAGCCACATCTCTACAATCGGTTTGTGCTTTTAAATTATGATTTGATTTTGTAGAATGTTCATTTAGTTTTTTCTCCCAGACCTCCTTCGACACTGTCAAACAGTTCCGTTCTGTGGAGGGAAAATAATCACTACTGTCGTCAGTGTCACTATTGCTGCAACTTCTGCTGTCCAATTTTAACTGCGCATGTCTGTCATCAGTGGCTTGGCTCATTCCTGATTCCTTCTTCCGGACAGAAAACAATGGAGAATTGTGTCTCCTCTGTTGATTTAATTGTGCCACCCTTCTCAAGAATCCATCAAGCGTCTCAAATGTCTCAATTTGAGAGGTAGCACAAACTTCGGGACCTCTGTCTGGTTGTTCACCCACATGTTTTTCATCTATGGCTTCACTTTTTGGGCCACCCTCAAGTCTCGTCTTTGTTCTGCATTTGTTGCCAGGGACATAGCTTTCCGAGCACCTAAGGCATGACTCATTTTTAAACCTGGTTAAGTTGTCATGGACGCCATGTTGGAGATTATTTGAGCCAGAATCTGTTGGTTCTGACATTTTGTCCAATGTGTTTGTGGAGGGTGAATCAGCAGAAACGTCATGCAACCCATCACCATAACTTGAATGAGAGTGTTTGGTGTGCAGCATCAGATCTTCCTTAAATTCCAATATGAGGGGCAAGTGGTTGTCAACATGCATTGCTGTTGAATCATGTCTTTCTGGGGCTTGCACAGCTTTGTCCGTCATCTCTGAACTGATGCCATGGGCAATGTCTGCATGAGCCTGGTCCTCACATTGTGGACTTTCGCTAGATTTTCTTTTAACACATTTTGATGCAAGCAAAATCATCTCAGTGTTTCTGTTCTCCATCGGTAACTGGTCAGCCTTAGTTATCTTCTCAAATTGGGTGTTTGAAAGCTTTGGTGAACTTGTTCGTTTATGACCAGTCTCAGGACATTTTGTGACAGAAGGTGGATGCACACTTACTCTTTCATCTTCAGAAATATCTTCATATTTGGCTTTTTTGACCACATTTTCCAAACGCCAATCAATTTTCCTGACCCCCATCTGCCCAATGGGACATTTTGTGATGGAGGGTGGACACACACCAACTCTTTCATCTTCAGAAATATCTTCATATTTGGGGTTTTTGACCACATTTTCCAAATTGTTATCAACTGTCCTGTCCTTTTTCTGCCCTTCAGGACATTTTGTGACAGAGGGTGGACGCACACTTCTTTCATCTTCAGAAATATCCTCATATTTGGGGTTTCTGACTACATTTTCCAATTGTTTGTCAATTTTCCTGTCCTTTTTCTGCCCTTCACCTGGCTCTGGAGTGAACAACAACTGATCTAGATTTCTCATTTGTGACAACACAGACTTCGCTTTAGAAAAATTAGTAAGGTTTTCTGCTTGCATATCTGCCTTACTAACAACACAGTCATGGTCTGGAGCATTATTTGGTGCATTTGAATTTTTTTCCTTGTCTGCTTTAGGCACTTCAGTTTTGCGTTGAGAGACCATCAGACTCTCCTCTCTCCTGGCGTCCTTAGACAAGTCTTCACATTTTTCCATCTTCACAACATCCGTTAGTTTTGAGCTCTTAGATACTTCATCATGCTCAAAAATAGATATGAGAGGCTTACTGTCTGACTTGTGTCCTTCTCTGAAGGAATTATTGCGGTTGTCAGTCTGTTTAGCAATGGATAATCCAGGTAATGCAGTGAGAACACCTGGTGTCGAGTCCTTATTCTTGGTGTAAATAGTCCCATCCAGCAGAAGTTGTGGGTATCCTGTGGAGGTAGAGAGATGAACATTATCCGTTTGTCCAATCTATGAATGCTTCACTGTGTTGTCAGAAACAGTTGACAAAAACTGTGATTTATAGAAGTTCAATCAGTAAAGATAATTTTCTCCATAATCTTATTTTATGAGCATCTTTATAGTTTTCCAAAGCAGAGACTTGTGTACCTTTGGAATCAGACTTTGACACAGATGTTGCACAGTCTTCCTTCCTTCCTCCTTCATCCAGTCTATGTTGTGGTACAGCTCTAGTTGACTGTTCAGTCCTAGCACCAGAGGGGAGGTCTTGCCTCTGCAGCTTTACTCTGTGAGTGTCAGAGGTTGGTTCTGACGTAAATGCATTTGGCTTGGCCATGGTAGTCATACAGGTGAACTGGTGTGAGGAGTGTGCGGACATAAATTCCTTCAACCTCTTCTTGATGTGATCAAATATTTGTTGATCTGTGGGTATGTTGCCAAGCAACGGCTGAACGTAGGGACCGTGGGAATATTGATTTTGACTGGAGGATGAATGAGGATAATGCATCTCAAGTCCTTTGGAGGTGTTTGCCTGTGGATGATTCAAGTGTTGAGCACCACCACTTGAAAAATTAAGTCTGGAATGTGCACAATTCGAGCCTGGCAGCACCCGTGTAGCTTGTGATGGATCAGAGATACTTAAACTGATCTTAGGTTCCCCTTGCAAGGAAGGACATCTCCCCTTTTCAGTACATGTGGTACCGTGTGAACCTGGTCCATTGACAGGGCAGGAGTATAGCAAGGAGGATTCATCATGCTGCGTGCTTGAAGTCAAAGCTGACCGCTCATGCAGAGACCACTTTTGGGATTGAATATTCAGAACAATATCATTAGATCCAACAGATGAATTTGAAAGACAAAGTTCTCTCTGTAGCAATCCATTGTCAATTCTCAAATCATCCATGTTCACTTCAGGACGAATGGCAGTGTGACTTCTGTGATGGGATGATCTGTTTGATGGTGAGCTTGAGTCTCTGTGGCTTTCCAAACAACACTGGTGCAGTGCAAATTCCCTTGTCGAGGCCATTTTGTGCCTGACTGAATCCAGATACAGTAGGTGGAGCTGCTGGTATCCTGGGGTGCAAAGCACTGGCTACACTGAGGTAGGCCTTGGGTCACTCTGTTACGCACAAGACTTTGAGTAGATGAAATTCCTCCACATGCAATGCGAACCACTGCTTTGGGAATAAAACAGTTGCTCAAAGCCTTTCTGTAATTCCAGTGCTGATCTAGGACAGGAGAGGGCTCGTCACCAAGACTGTTGGGACATCCAGGTTCCTTTCATGGTAAAAAGAGAAAATAAATTTATCATATACAGCAGTATCTTGAGATAAAAGATCATTCATTCTGTGACCAAACTCTAATCTGCTTGTATCTTATCTTGTTTATCTATCTATCTGTTTTCCCCATTTACAATAACTTGAGTAATTTTTATCTGTTCTGGCCTTGTAAAATTTCCCCAAACCTCTCTTAATTATGGAGAAAAACACTTTCTCATTTGTCAGTAGACATGCATACTTAACCTGTGCATAATTACAGTCAACTTTGCGACTTTTTTCATTCGCTGTGAACCCTGCTGCATATACACCCGTACGGCTTATTTTTAACTCTATACTGGCTGACAGCCACCAGGGGGCAGTGTAGCAGGAGGCGCAAAAGTCAGACAGAGATTATTTGGCACATGTTTGTGGTGAAATGGCCGGGATAAATAGTTGTGGTGGAAACAGATCCTTACCTGAGGCGTAGGCTAATCACTCTCCTGTCTTTCTGATTGGCTAAAACCAAGGCTCTGGCTAGTCAAGGACCACATCAAAAGATATCCCCATAAAGTCCCTGCCAATCCCTCCATATTTGCTTGACAGGCAAACCATCAGAGTGACGCCATTTCTGCCATCAAACCCTCTGCTGTTCACCCTGATGACCTGACCTGGCCTGATGAACTGTGCTGGCCTGACAGGCTCTCCTCTAGAGTAAAGGACATTGACTCTCTTGTGTCTTCTTTCTTACAGGGTGTTAAGGTGCATAGACCTGACATGCCCCAACCTGGACTTAATTCTTTGTCGTCTCGACGTGACACATGTCTCAGTTCTATGTATGTGATGGGTTACATGTTACTAGAAAGGGTCATCAGTGGAGACGAATCACATGAGTTTATAATGATGCTGTCAGATAAGGTAGATAAGTAGACAGTAGGGAGGGGAGAAAACCTCTCCAACAATGCCAATGTTGTTCTCTGTTGTACGTAAACCGATGAAATTGCTTGCACCCATTATGGTGATCATTTATGTTCAATAAGAAGGCGGTGTAAGGAAAGAGACATCGAAGAGAGTGCGGGAGTGACCCTAGAGTATTCTCTGACACTGATCTTCCCTTTGCAAAGCACAAAAGTTGGATCGTCTGGAGATCCCGTTGAAATCTACATGTCAGATTGAACCTGACACCATTGTCCAGGACCATCACACCTTCCTGCATGTTCGCCTGACCAGCTCAGCTCTCGATCTCCCAGAGCCTGACCCAAAGAGGGGCAACACCCCTCTTTCCTCCGTTTCCACATTTCTTCCTTGGCTCTGCCCTTATTTTGCTTCATACACACCAGCACTCAATGCTGCCTTGCTAGACCTTCCTCGTCGCCTCCATTCTTTTCCCCAACGTACCTGTTGAAGTACGCTGCAATGATAAATCTTTAAGTCCTCCTGCATCTAACATAAATTCAACTTATGGGCCATATGTGTTGACATTCAACACTGCCCTCTCTATTTTCTAGCTTTGAACTCATGAGCCAGTCCACAACTCTTCAACTAAAGGTCTCTTTCCAGAGTGTTCCTTTGCTATCGATATGTTCTGAGAGGGATTTGAAAACTGTTAGTATTAAGAACTTTGTTTTTCTCACCAAATTCGTAAATCATGTTCTCACTCCTGTGTTAATACTTTTCACATTAACAATTAAAGTGATCTACATTCTACCCCTCTGTCTACATCCTACAAATCTCGCTGCAATATAATTCTCCATGCCATTCAGCTCTCTTGTGTCCATGTTACCCCACCTGTCTCAATTCTCAACATCGTGTTCATTGTCTCATGTTTTTTTATTTAGATTTCTTGCTCTTGATATAACTGTTTAAAATAAATGATTGAATTATTCTTTGTAGATTTGTTCCTTTGCAATTCAACACACACTTGTCCCGTTGCATTCTCTGTCTCTCTCTTGAAATAATAATCCCTAACTTCTTCCTTAATAATATTCAGGTTCCAACTACAATTTGGCTTTTGATTTTGCCACCCATCTTTTCCACTGCAACGCTCTGCTATCTTGCTGAGGTCACTGATTACTCTTGTTGACCATACGACACCTAACTTGTGAAAATATCATCCAGTGGGCCAGCTCCACAAGTCTGAATCCCATGATCTACTCATTGTAGAACACATACGGATTTGGATTCCCAATCAATGCTCTTTGCCTTGCCTCCTTTCCATCTGCTGCACACAAAACTGTTTGCTATCAATCCAAACGAATTGGGGAGAAATTACATTTCTGACTAGCCAATGACACTTGCAGTGTCATGTTCAACATACTTAAATCAAGGGATCGCTTGCTTTAATCACCGTTATGATTTGGTATTGTGGATGAATGAGGATCCAGTCAACCAGAGGTGGGGAAAATGGAACCCATTTATATACTGGTTGACTACAATGACGGGGAGAGAGAGAGTGATTAAGTTGACCAAACTGTTGCCAATTGTATTCCTTGACCAGTGGTTCTTAACCTGGGTTCGATCGAACCCCGGGGATACGATGAGACAGTCTCAGGGGTTTGGCGAAGCATGTTGCGGCCAAATTACCCCCCCCTCCACCCCCACTTTCAACAACTTTCGGTTGAGCGAAAAAAAGTCGCTAGCACCCACAACACGACGTAGAAAACTTTTGGTTGAGTGAAAAAAAGTCGCTAACACCCTCCCCACCCCCGTCGACAACTTTCTGTCAAGCGTAACAAGGGTTCGGTGAAGGTGCAGATGAAACTGGTTGTTGGGGTTAAACACCCCTGATTCGGAGGAATCAGACCGCAGACATAGTATTACCTTTTGATACTTGCAAGGGAAGAGCAGTTCAGGAGCACGAAAGGTCTCTGTCCAACTGTCTTCAACTTGCTTGCCTCTGCTTTGCTTTTTTATTGAAGAAAGTGGGAACAGTTGTCTGCAATACGTCATTATCTCCCTGAACTAATGACACTGGATGTCGTAAATGCACAACTGGCCTGAGTAAAAATAAACTCAAACTGTCGAGAAAGCACTCACAGGTCAAGATACGAACACTATTTTTTGAGTTCCAAAAGTAACGTAGACAAGTCGGAGACATTGTGGAATTCAAGTAGTAAATGAATACGTGTGAAAAGAATCTTATTCCAACATCTCCAACACCTCCAACACTGGTGGGGTTCTGTACCTCAAAGTTTAAGAACCACTGCTCTAGACACAGCATGGCCAGGACTCATCTTGCTGGGCCTTGTCATCTGTGCATGTGTGACAAAAGAACAGGACTGTCCTCATTTTCTATGGGGGAGTGAAAGAAAGCGGAAGTGATGATTTCTGGCCA
>OMPJ01028514.1:2594-14485 GCA_900312935.1 Carapus acus
TTGCTAGTGGCAACACACTAGAAAGACGCAGATCTGTTCCAGAATCACTGTATATCGTATTCAAGGACATATCATCGCAAAAGCGTTGTTATAGGTTTTGATGAAAGTGGCAGCCTCTCTGCCATGCTAACTATTCCAATGCAATAACATCTACCAAATGGGCGATAGTAAAACCTACAATGATTTGGTGCACTGTGCATCATGAAAGCAGACTAAAACATTCATTTCTAATGGCACTGGCCCGGGACAAGCGCAAGTATGACAAAATTATAATTCACGCAGGTGGTAACGACACACCGCCACGCCAGTCGGAGGTCAGAAAAATTAATGTTCAGTCAGTGTGCACCTACGCCAAAACAATGTCGAAGAAGGTCATTTTCTCTGAAACCCAACCAGACGAGACCGGTGATGACATGTACAGCCGCATGTCAGCTTTTAACTGCTGGCTGTCAAGGTGGTGCCCCAATAACACTGTAGGCTACATTGATAATTGGTAGAGCTTCTGGGGAAAACCTGGCCTGATTAGGAGGAACGTCATACATCCCACTTCTCATTTATAAAAAATTCGCAGAATTTACTAATTTGGGACAATTCAGAGTTGCGACCAGGGGGCAGAGGTGCAGTCCCACACGCCTCCTTATGCATCTGCATAGGAATCTAACGGCACCCTCCAACACTACTGCTTCTGAAAAAGAACAAATGCAAATGAAATGTGGGTTATTGCGGTGTTTCCCATCATTGTTTCAGCTGTGTCACACTTTGACATTGTAAATAGTTCCACGGCACGCCATGCAAGTTTTCACGGTGGGGGGTTGGGGTGGGGGGCTGCACACATGACTACTTTGTCTGCGGCACACCGGGTGACTCCACGTCTAACACTAGTGTGCCGCGGAACAGTGGTTGGGAAACACTAGTTGAGAAACTACGTGTTATTGAATATAAGACTTATGTCATCTAAAGCAGTGGTCCCCAGCCCCCGGGCCATGGACCAGTACCAGTCTTTGGGTCAGTAGGTGCCAACGGCAGGGAAATATACAAAACTTAAGCTATTCTGAACGATGTTTTATTTTGGAAGGCGACCAGATCCTCTCCATCACATCTGTCCACAACTCGCTGTTGACACGGTCACATTTTACTTCATATCTGCCTCTTGTCCCGAACCTTGGTACAGAACCACCTTGCTGCTACCTTGCCAAGCTAGTGCGTTCAGTGGTTTAATTGGTTAAATCCCCCGGGGGAACTACGGCGACAGCGCCCCCTATGTCACTTCTGCTAACTATCTAAAACACTTGGCCGTTCCGTGAAAATGTCCTCTGACATGGAACCGGTCCGTGGTGCAATAAAGGTTGGGGACCATAGATCTAAAGGTATATTAGTTAATGATCTAATGTCCGAATGTCGCATGGATGTGTTGTGTCTTACTGAAACCTGGCTACGCCCCGACGAGTACGTCAGCCTAAATGAAGTCACTCATCCTAGTCACATTAACACACAGATTCCTCGAGATACTTGCCGAGGAGGTGGGGCTGCATCTATTTTCAACTCCAGCCTTTTAATCAAACCTCACCTAAAGCTCATTACAACTTATTTGAAAGCTTGGTTCTAACTCTGTCACACCCTAAATGGAAAGCACTACAACCTATCTTATTTGTTACAGAGCACCAGCCTCCAGGCCAATACTCTGAGTCTCTAGGTGAATTTTCGGAGTTTATATCGTGTTTAGTTCTCAAGACTGATAAGGTGATCATAGCAGGTGATTTCAATATCCACGTGGATGTGGATTCTGGGATTCTTTAGCTAATTACAGGCCTATTTCTAACCCTTTCTCTCCAAGATCCTAGAGAAAGTTTTCGCTACTTAGTTGTGTGACTACCTACAGAGCAATTGTTTATTTGATGAATTTCAGTCAGGTTTTAGAATGCATCACTGCACTGAGACAGCACTGGTGAAGGTCACCAATGACCACCTGACTGCTTCAGATAAAGGTCTTATTTCTGTGCTTATGCTCCTGGATCTTAGGACTGCATTTGACGACTATCAGATCCTTCTACAGAGGCTAGAGGATTTAGTCGGTATCAAAGGAACTGCTTTAGGTTGGTTTAAGCCATATCTGTCGGACAGATCTCTGTTTGTTTATGTTAACGACATATCCTCTCTGCGTACAAGAGTTCGGCATGGAGTTCCACAGGGCTCTGTGCTTGGACTGATTCTGTTCACTTTGTATATGCTTCCTCTAGGGCACAGGTGTCCAACTCAAGACCCAGGGGCCAAATGGAGCCAGATGTGTGTCAACATAAATCTCTGTCATTTATACTGGCATTGACTCAAAACCTCATCTCCAAAAATGCTCGTGGATAATATCACCAATAAAGTGACGGCAGCTGTGCCCTGACCAGATACACACTTTATAAAATGACAATTTATTAAGAAGGGAGGAAGGGAACCAGGTTGTTGACTCGTTGATTGGTTGTTAATTAAATGATTAATTGTGTTTCTTTTCCTGATAAAATACAAGGATCTGCGATAGAATAATAAGCCCTGACATATTTTTACATTTATTGAAATAGGATATTTGTGCATTGAATAAGTAAAAAATATATGTTAATATTAAATGTTAATATCTTAATGTTAGAGATTTCTAAATAAGGTGTGACATTTTACATTAAATTACATCTATACTGCCTTAAAGATAGCCATTGACATCTGGCCCCTTGGAGGAAAATCAGTTTGACACCCCTGCTCTAGGCAATATTGTCAGGAAACACTCCATTTTCACTGTTATGCAGAC
The DNA here is from genome assembly GCA_900312935.1 of Carapus acus. Classification (NCBI taxonomy): domain Eukaryota; kingdom Metazoa; phylum Chordata; class Actinopteri; order Ophidiiformes; family Carapidae; genus Carapus; species Carapus acus. The sequence goes on from OMPJ01028514.1 coordinate 5,383, forward strand.
GATACACAATTGTAATTATCAATGAAGCCTGGCGAAATCAACCAACTAGCTAAACTCTACACTTTCCTTAGGGACATGAAAATGTTGATAACTTTCAATTTTCTGTCACTAAACCCTGGTAACACTGAGGCTATTGTTGTTGGTCCTGAACACCTTAGAAATACACCTTGTAATGATATGGTTACTCTTGATGGCGTTACCTTGGCCTCTAGCAGCACTGTAAAAAATGTAGGTGTTACCTTTGATCAAGAGATGTCATTCAACTTCTACATAAGATGAATATCAAGAACCACCCCCCTTCACCTTTGTGGCGTTGCCAAGGTGAGGCACATGCTGTCTTTAAAAGATGCTGAAAACCAGTTCATGCTTTTGTTACCTCCAGGCTCAATTACTGTAATTCTTGATTATCAGGCTGCAGCAATAAGTCGCTACTAAGCTTGTCTAGAATGCTGCTGCATGCGTATTGACAGGAACTAAGAAAAGAGACCACATTTCTCCTGTGTTAGCTTCTCTGCATTGGCTGCCCATAAATTCCAGGATATAATTCAAAATCCTCCTCCTCACCTACAAGGCTCTCAATGCTCAGGCATCATCATATCTTAAAGACCTGATGGTGCCTTATCGTCCAACCAGAAGCCTGCGATCACAGAACGCAGGGCTACTTGAGACCCCTAGAATTTTTTTAAGAGTAGGCTTAAAACTGTCCTTTTCAATAAAGCTTGCAGTCAAACCTACAGCAGTTATGCTGTTTTAGATTTAGACGGCCGGGGGATCTCTCATGGTGCACTGAGCCTCTGTCATTTCCTCCTCCTTTCTCCCCTCTTCTTCTCTCTCACCTGTATCTATCCATGTCTGATTCATGCATGCTACTAACTCGGCTCCTTCCCTGGAGTCTGTGTGTCTTGTGCTCTGTCAATCTGCAGATTGCAGCCGGAGCATGACCAGGGGTGACTGAGGCACGGCTGTGACGACAGATTGTCAAAGCGTCTAGGCCAGGGGTGGCCAACCAGTTAAAGAACAAGAGCCACATTTTTTATTGTGTCACCGCAAAGAACCGCATCATACACATTGGCACACATGAACATCACCCCATCCCTTCCTCTTACACACACTACTCTGCTCAGCCAAATTTATTGTGTAACATTATCATGTAACACACCAACATGATAATGACAGAAATTGACTCCCACAGTACTAAGACCACAGGCCAGTCATTTTCAACAATGAACATTGTGTGCACTGTCTCACACACACAAACTTTCAGTTCAACATGTCCATCTTGCTTGGGGCCCCTAAATTCCTTGAAATGACCCTGAGGACAGGTATAGCGATGCACAGCTGTAGACGCACAGCAGGTCTATTAAGAGCAGAACCCGGATGTATGGAAGTCCGTCATCATTGGTCACGTTCCAGCTACGGTCTGCAGGTTAATAAAGCACAAAACAAAGACTCCGGGAGAACCCAAGTGGTAACATGCATTTATTAGACATGGATGCAGGTGAGGGATGGATGCAGATGAGGCAGAGAGGAGAGGAAAGAAAAGCTCAGTGCTCAGGAGAAAGCCCCTGCCAGTCTAATTCTAGCAGCATAGCTTTGTCAAACATGGCTTTACCAAAAAGGAATGTTTTTAGCCCACTCTCAAGAGTAGTGAGATGTCTGCCCCCCAGACTGAAACTGGATTGGTAGTTAAAGGCCCTTCCCCCCATTCCACTCTTACTGATCTCAGGAATCATAAGTGACCCTGGCTATTGGGACGACATAGATCAGGTTGGATGGTAAGGCATCATCAGATCTTTAAGATATGATGGAGCATGATCATTAAGTGCCATGTAGGTGAGGAGATGAATTTTAAACTTCATTCTTGATTTTACAGGCACCCAGTGCAGAGAGGCTATCACAGTAGCAACAGTGACGTGCAGTCAGGGGAGGCAGGTGAGGCTGTGCCTCTCCTGTCATCATGAGAGGAAAAAGAAACAAAAAAATAAATAATAACACAAGTATTAATATTTGTCCTCTGGACTATGATTTTGGTGTGGTTCTCAATGTATTTTTACCATTTTTGTAGTACAAATTGCAGAAAATTCTGTATTTCCTGCTTAAATAAACGGAGTCTCCTTCGGAGACGAGAGGTGAGGTGAGGCTGAGCCGAGCCTCCCTCCAGATTGCGCAATCACTCACAAACTGGATTGAGCGTGTGCAAATGGTGCATGCTTGTTCCCATTTTTGTGTATGTTTCCAATATGATGGTTGAGGACACTTTTATGTCATAAAAGTATACGTCTTCTTTTCCAAGGAGCTCAGTAATGTATTTTACGTATGTGTGTAATATTTACATCTTATTGATATTACATAAATCCACAGGGAAAATGCTTGCCTTGAGGCAGGCAGTACCTCTGCCTGAGGAAGCCAGGTCACGGTGAACTCTTACCCGTGTGCAAAAAGTAAACAAAAGAGGTGTGCTGTGCGAAGCTGTAGAGCTTAGCGACAAGCTGTCATTTCTCGCCCTGAAAATGGAGGATTTGATTTCTAAACTAAGACATTTTTCAAAGCTGGACTTTCAGTCAAAGCAAGAAGTCATAAATACTGGGAAACCGACGCCAGAACTACGAGGTTTGCTTCAAACGACGGGAGTCGGGAATAGACGGGAAACTATCCGTTCTTTTTTATTATCTCCTATTCTCTCATCCTATCCTACTGGCATCCGACTGTATGTTTGTAAATCTGACTTATGAGCCAGTGCCTCCCCAACCCCAACCCTTACTGCACGTCACTGAGTAGCAATGTGGTCTATTTTCTTTGTTCCTGTAAAAAAAAATGTTGCTGCAGCATTCTGAACCAGCTGGAGAGGCCCCAGTGTCTTGTTGCAACAACATGATAATAAAGAATTTCAGTAATCCAGCCTGGAAGTAACAAAAGCATGTACAAGTTTCTTAGCATCCTGTAAGGACAGCATGTGCGTAACCTTAGTGATATTATGCAAGTGCAAGAGGGTGGTTCTTGACATTTGTTTGATGTGAGCATTCAGTGACAGATCTTGATCTTGATTAATGTGTTAATTAGATCAGTGTTTCCCAACCTTTTTCAGCCACGGCACACATTTTACATCAAAGAAAATCTCACTGCACACCCTCCGAGAGCTCCGAGAATTGTTGGGGAAGGGAGCAGGGGTCAGCAAGCCGGTCTCTCCACGGTTATCTTAGACTTATCAGTGGGGGATGGGGGATGGGGTGCGTGCCTATCTCTCTGCATTCGGCTGTGAGTTGTCAGCAGGGACCTGGAGAGGCTCCCAAGTCTGAATAATATCGCTGACAGAGGCCATCAACTGTTGTATGCAGACCATGTGTAGTGCGTGCGGACCATAAGAAATTGTACCATGGCACATCTGATGATTCCTCTCAAACTTGTGTGCCGCGGCACAGTGGTTGGGAAAGACAGAATTACATAAAGGCCTAAACATAACGCCTTAACACGTTTCCAATGTATTTATTTAGCCAATCAGGTCATATCCAGTCCAAGTGCAAGTAAACGTCAATAACAGCGCTTTGTGTGTACTTTCTTCTGCTTTGCAGGTTAGCGTACACTGGGATCGCTGGACACTCTGGATGGGTTTGTATTTGTAGTTTCATTGTTCTACCACTCGACACTGTGCGCATGCAGGGTTAGAGTAGTGCTTAAGTTTCCACACATTTCTACGCACAAGTACAAATCGGTAAATCACGTGCTTTGCGTGGGAAAGTACGCACATACTATCCAGGCACGTTTATGTGCATTCTCACGGCTGACAAATGAGTCTCCAGATCTCTAGTCCTTAAGGGAAGGAAGGTGAGTGGTTCTGCTTCTCTCCATGCAGTACCTGCATTCCATCAGTCACATAGAGACCTGCGAGGAGCCCCAAAAAAATTTTAGACTCCACCCTAAAAGATGCCGCAACAAATAAATGGCGACTAGTGAGCAACTGGAGAACTGACTGACCACAGTCGATAAGTTACGTCTTCTGTGGAACTTCAAGGCGTGGACATACCAGCATGGCATCCTGCCAAGGATACTATTGCCACCGCTGGTATGAATTTCCCATCTCCGCTGTGGAGGGATTTGAGAGGAAGATCACCTGCCACCATAGATGCTGGATTGGTTTACCCTAGAAGCCCAAGCAGCATCGTCCTCCACGGCAGCAAGAACAAGCTGTTTGACTGTCTGATGGCTGTGGGAAAGAAGGAGTTTTAGAATCTTGTGGACCTGTAACTGTGGACTCTGCGATTGTAGATGCCCTGAAAGAGGCCTGTGGTGTCTCAGTGATCTTAAACGCGGCTTTCACCACTCTCTGCAGGCTTTTGCGGGCCTTTGCAGTTAAGCTGCTGTACCACACAGTGATGCAGGTGGTGAGGACAGACTCAATCACACAGCTGTAGAAGTTGCTGAGGATCTTAGGTGACATTCCAAATTTCCTCAGCCTCCTGGTGAGGTGAAGTCATCACTGACGTGGACCCCCAGGTATCTGAAGCTGCTCACCCTCTCCACTTTTGAAGGTGAGCAGCTCGATCAACAGCCTAACTGAGGAATTCATGGTAGTTAGAGTGAGGGAGGGTCTTCAGTAAAGGTAGTCCAAGGAACCAAAAGTATAGTAAGCAAGTATAGTATACTAAGTAAAGCCACACTGGCATTGAGGTAGAGACTGGCAGAAAGTGGAGGGTGCAGGAGGCGGTGGACCAGGCTGAATCACGGCTGTGTTACAGAGAACTGGTGGGATATGAAGCAATTGGCGGAGCAGGACTTTGCGCTCCCCAAAAAACTAATTCCAACAAACTCAAGGACAAGGAAAGGCAGAGCCTGCTCCAACTTGAAGTGAGGGTTGGGATTGAAGAGCAGCGTGTAAACAAAGGTGGGATTGGGCAACAGGGCACTTGAGCCAGATGAGAAGAAGCCATGAACAGAAAGATCTCATGGCCCAAGTTGTGGAAGGCTGAACCCCTCAGCATAGAGCTTTACATTACATTACATACATTACTTGACAGTCTGTCTATGATGTCCTGCCCAGCCTGACACAGTCGAAAACCCAACATGTCCGAATTGCCAAAGAAGAGGAACCCTAGAGTACATCCTCAGCCGCTGTTCTAAAGCACTCAGAGATGACCGCTATCGCTGGTGCCACCACCAGGTGCTAAAGGTGGTTGCTGAGTCCATCAACACTGCTATTGATCAGAGCAAGTGCTTACAACCACCAAGGCACAAAATCTCATTTTTACGAGCTGGAGAACAACTACCTGCCCAACCGAAAGCCCAAACAGGTCTCCTGGGAACAGTAAAAGACTGCGAGCTAAAGGTGGACCTGAAAAATAGTTGGAAAACAACTGAAATTCTCTGTGAACATCATGGAATCCAGCCTTAGACCAAACATCATCCTGCTCTTAGAAACATCCAAGCAGGTCGCAAGCAGCACCAAGATGGCTGCCTTGAGGCGCACTCCGGTGCAAGCCATAGTACTGTCAGTAGCTCTGATCACAATGTTGTTTGTTAGCTTTTCGTCGTTTGTGTTTATGTACACCTGCCCAGAACTCCTGAAATTATGATCGAACCTACCTGTCTCAGACCAATCTGTGATCAAACAGTTGCCAGCAGTTTGGAAACAAAAACCGGGCGGAGGTAGGCGCTGTGTCGGTGTTCTCTCCAAGTTCAGGAAGCGCCCATAGCGGCCCTGACTCCCGGCCCTCTTACTGTCCAACATGAGATCATTTAGGGCACAAAATGGACAAACTCTTTCTTCTCACTCAAACCGACAAGGATTTCCGATGCTGTTCTGCCTTCTGCCTGACTGAGACTTGGTTGGACGACACTGTGTCGGACCAGGTGGTCACCCCATCCAGCTTCACGCTCTACCGCACTGACAGGTCTGCTGTGCTGTCAACCAAGGCGAAAAGAGGTGGAATCTGCATCATGATCAGCAACCTATGGTGTAGCAACAGCACAACACTCAACACTTCATGTTCCCCACATCTGGGATACATTAGCGTGAAATGCCGGCCATCTTACCTTCACAAGGAGTTTGCTTCGGTGATCCTGGTTGGAGTTTACATCCCACCCTCGGCCAACGCCAACACCGCCATCACCGAGATGTCCTCCCATATCTCTTCCTTGGAAAGCCACTATGAGGACATACTGGGCGATTTCAACCAGAACGACCTGTCCACCGAGCTACCCGGCTACATCAAGCAGGTAACCTGTCACAGCAGGGGCAGCAAAACTCTCGACCACTGCTACGTCGCGCGCAGCGGTGCACACTGGTCTTTCCCGCAGGCACCGCTGGGCAACTCCGACCATACAATCCTTCTCCTCATCCCCAAATACTGCCAAACTGTTAAATCCACCAAAGCCACTGTTGAAACTAAATCGTGGTCCATCCCCAACATCGACACGTTACGAGCTAGCTTCGATTGTACTGACTAGGACGTTTTCAGCCCAGGTGTGAAGAGTGCAGATGGCCTTGATCAGCAGTATGGCGTGACGACATCATGGGTCCGGTACTGCCAGGACAGTGCATCCCTAACAAAACTGTTAGAATACATAGCACTAATAAAGTCTGGTTTAACAAAGATATCCAGCTCCTACTTAATAAAATGAACACTGCCCACCACAGCAGAAACAAAGAACTTATCCATATTGCAAACTCAGAACTGAGATCAGCTATCAGGAAAGCAAAAGCACTATATGGAAAGCACTTTGAAAACCAGCTCACACCCAACAATACCAAAACAATATGGAATAAATTAAAAAAAACATGACCAACATGAACAACAAACCCCCTACTATACCCACTTCTGACTCCCAGTTCCCTGACAAGTTGAATAAATTTTACACCCATTTTGAACAGTACCCTGTTCCCCCATACCTACCACCTACTATTCCCCCTGTCCCCCCTTTGCCATCACAGAGGAGGAGGTCAGGAGGGCCTTCAGGAAAGTTACGAGAAGGAAAGCTGCTGGACAAGATGGAGTAAGCCCAGCCACACTGTTGCCCTACCATTCACGAAACTTTTCAACTCCTTATTACATTTCTGTACTCGTCAGAGGGTAAGGATTGGCAGGCTCATGTCCAGCCCTCAGACCCTCTGCACTGGTGTTCCCCAGGACTGTGTCCTCTCCCCATTTGCGCTAACCTCCTCACATCCCACCACAAATCAATCTCCATCCACAAGTATGCCGACGACACAACCATAATTGGATTTATCACTAACGATGAAATTTACTACAGGGATCGGGTGGCCCAAGCTGTACTTGGTGCCAGGATAACAACCTACGACTCGAAACTGACAAAACCAAAGAACTTATCACAGATTTCCGGACTTTACTTGACTCACTGTACCACAAACGTACAATCACAAAAACACACAAGATAATCTCCAACCCATCACACCCAGTCTTCCACCGGTTTCAACTGCTGCCCTCAGGAAGGCGCATCAGGTCCATATAAACAAAAACAACTCGTTTCAAAAACAGCTTCTTTCCCACGTCCATCAGGTTACTGAACTCCACTCATCCCCAAACACTGTCTATGTTAATTGTGTAGTCTTTGTGTAAATGCCTGGGATGTTGTTATGTTGTCTGTTAAATGTCTAACTTGATTGCTGTCATTGGTGTTTGATGTCTGTTCAATGTCTAATCAGATTGTGTTGTTTTCTGTTGTCTAGTAAATTATGTAATGTGACTGCTATTGTTAGGGTCTGATGCTACACAGTAATATGTGCCCTGCTGTACCGAAAGCAAATTCTGCCAACTTGTTGTGCAGTCCTAGACAAATAAATAAAGTGGTTATGCTGGAGCTAACTGTGCCTGGGAGGAGAAAATGAAGGAGCCCTGACCAAGTGAGAGGAGGCGGGAGAAATATGCAGAGTGGGTGGAGGACTGCCACAAACGGGGCAGGTGTGCACAATACCTACCCTTTGAGGTCAGGGGTAGAGGCTCTGGAGGAAAGTCACTCTGCAAGGCCTACAGCCTCCTGGGTATGAAAGGGGCACGTAGAGGAGAATGATTTGCACCTTTTCTGAGGTTACTGAGAGGGCCTCACGATGGCTGGGGATCCAGAGGGACAAGCGGTGGACGAGTGCTTCTTGGACACAGGCTGTGAACTGATCACTCCTGGTCATGTCACCTGGGTGAGGGGGTCTGAAGTTGAAAGACCCAAAATCCCCCATGACCCCAGGTACTATAATTGATGATGTGTCCAAGAAACTGGATCACAAGATGTATCTAACAATCATGGTGCAGGGACTTCCCGGACAGGCTTGGTAAGAAGCTCTTAGACAAAGATGTCATAAGTGACCCACAGGATGAATAAATTTTGCCTGCAAGGAAATGTTACACATGACTTAGAGCTGGGCCACAGGTGTATACTGAAAGTTTTGCCCCACTAGAGAATGTTGTGAGTATTTGCTGATCAGTCAGGTCTTGCACCTCTGTGACATTCATTGGCAACCTCAATGCAGGGAGTTGCTTTTAGACACCATATAAGAATAAGAATATCTGTTCACAAATGTAAAGGACTGTCACGGAATGGGAATTAGGCTCAAGCGCAGACAACAATACACGGGACAGGGTTACTGAGAGAAGTGTCTTTAATAAACCAGGGGGAACAAAACTAGGGGGAGAACAAAAGGCGATCCGAAGACGGATGAATCCCAAAAAACACAAAGGGGCAGGCGAGAGTCAGTGGACCAAACCCAGGCCACTTATCTGGGAGCGGGGAAGGGCTGGAGGGACAGGAGCCAGGAGTGTCCAAGACGGGTTGCAGGACGGGGAAGGGCTGGAGGAGCAGGAACCAGGAGCGTCCAAGACGGGTTACAGGAAGGGGAAGGGCTGGAGCCAAGACGAGGCAGGACAGGACAGGATCCAGCAGGTCACAGGAGCGAACGCGAGCATGGAGCACAGTGTCGATTTACGGTCTGGCGCTGAGGAGTGGTCCAGCTGGCCTTTATAGGACCGTTGATGGGATAATTGGTGGCCACTCCCAGCTGCAGGTGTTCTTGATCCTGCAATCAGGCACTCACTCAGACGCACGCAGTCACACGCACACACACAGAGGGAGGGGAGGAAGAAGGGAAACAACAACAACA
>OMPJ01028521.1:0-26964 GCA_900312935.1 Carapus acus
TAGGTAGATGGATAGATAGATGGATAGATAGATGGATAGATTGATAGGAGGGTGGTTTGGTGGTAGACAGACAGACAGACAGACAGACAGACAGACAGACAGACAGATAGACAGATAGATAGATAGATAGATAGATAGATAGATAGATAGATAGATAGATAACTACATGGGAAAACACCTCTAGACAGACAGACAGACAGACAGACAGACAGATAGATAGATAGATAGATAGATAGATAGATAGATAGATAGATAGATAGATAGATAGATAGATAGATAGATAGATAGATAGATAGATAGATAGATGCTCATTGACCATTCACTGCCCTCTCTGAAAACTGAAAATGCACCAGCCTCCACACAAAGTATATAATTTGCAAGTCTGTGGAATCAGTAATCTGATTGATTAAAGTGTGGGTAGAAATGTCACAGCAATCATGCAGACCTGTGTGGGACCAGGTTGCAGTGGAGGCAGAGAGGAGGAGGTGGACCAAATGTTTCCCCGCCCCAAAGAAAATAATGTGCGCATCAGCAGCTGCACCCCCTCAACCAGTGCCAACCTGACGAGCCACTTCACAGATGTGCTGATGGCACACAAACGTCGGGGAGTAGCTGCAGAAGGCTCTGTTTGGCGCGGAGATGAGGAGGAGCTCCTGCTCCGGGTCTGGCCTGAAACAACCTCTCTTATTTTGACATTCACACTGAAGCCCAGATGTATTATTTACAAACCAGTGCAGCCAAAGCAGAAAAGAATTGACGTGTGAACGGCAATAACGAGAGGGGAGAATTTGTTCAATCAGGGGTACTTAAGAGATTGAACAATTTGCTTTGGCAGGCTGGTCAAAAGTAAAGTTTGTTTTACTTTACCTCAAAGTAAAGTTTACTTTTGTGCTCAACACATGCGGCACAGGGCAGCCACGTGGCTGGGAACTACACCAGGGATAATTGGGGAAATAGCGGCACCTGGTGGTGATAGGAGAGAATCCAAATGCAGTTGCAATTATGTGCCTGACACTGTTGAATCTCGTGCTGACTCACATATTTTGTCTCATTTTGGCACTTTTACGACTATACAGACGCGGATTTGTTAGGCCATCGCTGTGGATCTCGGTACTATGCCGTAGTTGTTCGAAATTATCAATTTAACAATATCTATCTCCTGTCGTGTTGTGTTTGTCATACTTTCAAGAGCCTGAGGCATCGTCTCGTTTAGCCCAACCGCGATGCAAAGTGCCCTCTAGTGGTAGAGACGCGCTAAAGACGAGCGCCCGGTCTGTTTGGCATTCCGATCAGGCTAGTGACTCATATTAACTCTTGAAAGAAACGATGTCACTGAAGGGTCATGGCTGGCATTTGTTATGCAGAGATTTCAGGGTTGCAGAAGAGAAGTGCCCAAGAACCCTTGAGCCTCCTCTTTACCCGTAATGGCTGTCAAGGCAATGGCTGCGTGCTCCCACAGTCTGACCACACACTCAGGTGTGTGAGGGGTCCTTTTGAGGCACCATGAGAAAAGTACAACACAAATGGGACCAGTTTACTCACTGGTGGTACTCACATTGTTGTAGGATTTGGTGCATGTTTTGTTAATACCCATCACCCCTACAATCCAATAACATCTACAGCCATCATGAACTGCTCAACATTGGTTCAGCAGCAAGAGAAGTATTTCCACCGAGTTTCTCTGCTCCCACAACCCATTGGCAGACCTGGTAAGGATCCCCGGCTCCCCATGGATCGTCATACCTGCGGGCAGACGACGGAGACAGCGAGTGGAGAGGAAGCGGGAGCGGGGCTGCAGGGGCCAGCGCACTAGCAAGGCCACGGACGCACATGGCTATGCTAGCACTAGCGAGGCTACAGAACCAGCCCTCTAAATCACCGCTCCCCAACATCTTCCTAACTAACGCCAGATCCCTGATTGATGAACTTTGGCCATAGCCGCATTCTGCTGGATTCCTTTTTACACCCTTTATACCCCTTGTATTTGTACTTGCGCTAGAACCCATCGTATTTCGGTTACACAATGTGAACTGTTGTAATGACAATAAAGATTTCTGAATCCTGGATCGTGAATCCTTCTATAAAACAATTGTGCACCCATCTTTATTTCACAGTTAACACGTTGGGTTGTTTAACTACACCCATGCACATGTTGACACAAAAACAAATTTGTTTGATTACTTCAGTTTGATTATCTCAGTGCCAGATATTATACAGCATCACCTTGCAGCCCGATATCTTCCGCTACACGTCGAATACGATCTCAGGCCTTTGTGTCGGGCTTTTCATTCATTTCATTCTCAGTATCTCTGCCCTGCTCTGTCTTTGTCCCCCTGACCCCGTGACCTGACCAGCCCTGCCTTGCACAAACCCTACACGCCTGACATTGTTTGCTCACAGATGTGCTTTGATGACATATTAACTCTCTAGACTGCTCCCCGTAGTGAAACATACAACTCGGCTTACTTTATTAATCCCAGAGGGAAATAACGTTTTCACTTTTGACCCGACCAATGTTTTGGAGGAGCAGCGGCCTGCCCAGTAAGGTGTACGGTGCCCAGGAAGGTTTAATCAAGTTAAAACAGTGTTTGAAGTCAGTGAGGTTTATGGAAGATGCTCCTAAACTGATGCGTTAGCGTGATACAGTTTCCCAATATTGTCCAATGAGTTGAACTGAACTGCTTTCAAAGTTTTACATTGATGTTTTAAAGAATATTAGATAATGTATGCACCCAGACACAATGCTCATGTGTATCACCAACTTGGTGCAAATGGCCATTTTTCTCTGCTGCAGCCAACAGCCGTTGTCTCTACTTCCTTATTTTGTATTGGTCTCATATTGCTCCATAGTTTGAACAAGGAAAGAGGGTGGGACCCGGCTGCTGTCCCTGTGTGTTCTCTCTCTCTCTCTTTCCCTGGGTCTGACTGGCACTGCACACTTGGCCTGTGACGTGTGAGAATATGTTGTCAAAGCAGGTCTGTTGACTTAATGCCAGAGTGACACACACCCTTCACTCATCGTGAGCCTCACCTGATCTGACCGACACTCACCCTGCAGGTACGGCAGGGCGAGCACCGCGGCTCCCGACGGGCTGGCTGCTCTCCCTGCGAGCTATAGAAATCAGCCAGTAAGGGACCATTCATGTCAATCACAGCTGTTTCTCCCTGTAGGTTGCAATTTTACTCAAATCCGCTTTACATGCTTGTCTGCCATCTCCCTGTGGCATGATTATGTAATCTGTGCCAGGTTTATTAATGAACAGTGAGTGAGACGATACAGGAAGATACAGGTCCAGAGATATAATAATCTTTTGCAGATCTGCCGCGGACAGGTGGGAGTGTTCCGTGTCGGTGAGATCAGGCAGGTGGACTCACAGCCAGGCGGGGCAGGAGCGGAACAGGTACAGGGGATATTCTCGCCGGGTTCAGTGAGGGAGGAGAAGAAGGGGAGGAACTTCAAGGACGGCATGGCAACAAAAGCCTTATAAAGACGCGCACACACCTCATTCCTGCTCGACCAGACCTTTGCAGCAACTTGCAGGAGTCATGCTCAGTCTCATCAGGTTACGCCGCGTCTTCACCAAACATCAAGTGCCAACAGTAAGTTCTCCTTTTCAAGCCAATAGACTTTCTGAGCATTATACTGTAAACAGGTAGGCAGAGTGCAGCCATTTCTTCTGCACCTATCTAGCTCTGTGGCTTGAAACTGTAGATTTGATTATATATTCAGAAGGAGACACACCACCAACACATTATGTGATATCATCAGCGAAAAGTAAGTAGTAAACATACTAAGTTTTTTTCATTAATTTGTTTTCAAATTAGGATCAACTTAGTGAGCGTGAGGAATTTGGGGATGATAGTGTTCTTCCAATGTCATATGATACAGTGAAACCTGAGTCGCAGACAATTAGCGTGTCCTCATTTTTCGTTGACACTTGAAAAATAGCTTATCTGCCATGCCAATGAATAGCAAGGCGTAAATTCCTAAGCCTGCACGTCCCCGCACAGGTCTTCCACGAGGACAGCATCATCTCCGGCTACCGTCACCCCCAGAGCTCGGCCACCGACTGCATCCTCAGCCTCTTCCAGCTCACCAATGAGACGCTCAACATCTGGACTCACTTTTTGCCCACTTGGTGCGTACCTGTTCAAGTTTAACTCTTTACCAAAGTGTCAGATTGCTACAATTCTTGGGCTCAACCCCCAAACGGTGATGTGGTGCTGGAACCGGTGCAGTCACAAACTGGGGAGACAAACAGTGGTGTTGAACTTAGTTTTTCTCTGTGTCACTCAAACAGGAGTTGTACAACCTGTAGAGTGACTGACTACGCGTGACGTCTATTATCATTCTAATATGACACACCTTTGCGATGGTGCCTAAGGCTTTACGACTTTAACGTGCAAACAAGTATCTCCGTTTCACATTTATCGCTCTGCGTGAGTTTTGGGAATGGAGGTGAAGAGGAGGTTCCTGTGAAATGATCTCAGGTGGAGCGCTTATAGCAACACTGTGCTTGGAAACTGTGAGGAACAAGCAATTGTGAAAATGATTCAGTAGTAATCCAGTTGTTTATTCTTTGTACACAAAGCAGCCATATACTGTATACCTGGGAACTCGTACGTCAAAGCCAGGAGAGGTGAAGTCACAATGGGGGGGTTGGGGGGGTGCACACATGGATGTAAAATCCAACTACATCACCATCTGAATGCAAGCGTGTGAAATAGAAAAGCAAGCCAGGAAAGAAACGACAAACAAAGTGACTTAAGATGGGTCTAAACCTGCGGAGCGGTGCCTCTCTCTTTTTTGTTTATTGTGATTTGAGGAGCACACCGGCGTGCAGCCAGAGTACTTTTATTAATGGGCGTAGGGGTGTGTGTTGTATTTGTAAGTATGTGTGTGTGTGTGTGTGTGTGTGTGTGTGTGTGTGTGTGTGTGTGTGTGTATGAGGCACTACAATGGCGTGTGCTCTCCTCCCTGCTGAGATGTCAGTTGCTTTGACTGCGTGGTCCTCAGAGAAGAGGAGAGTTTATGCATGTGTACGTGTTAATGTGTGTGTGTACGTGTGTGTGTGTGTGTGTGTGTACATGTGTGTGTGTGTGCGTGTGCGTGTGTGTGTGTGTGTGTGTATAGGGAGGACATATGTAAAGGCACAGGGGTATATGGGTGCCATGGGGCTCCGGCGTGCTGCAGCCAACCAGTTGCTAATGAGCATATCTTTGCTCCAGGCGCTGAGAAAGCTGCTCACAATTAGCGAGGCGCTGGGTGATGGGGAGACGCAACAAATACGGGTGATTTGTTAATGAGGCACCAGCCTCGAGATCATCTCATCTCCAAACGCTGTTGTGAGTTATGTAAACCCGTACGCAACCCAGCCGGACCCGTACGAACACACACGCATGCACGCAGGCACGCACATGGCACGCCATCATCTGATGGGATTCCATGTGTGTTGCCCGCTGGGTGATGAAGCGGTAGTGACATCATCATTATTGTTGTTGTTGTTGTTGTTGTTTCTCAGGGTCCTCCTTGCCTGTCAAAGCGTCCTTGAGCTGCCTCTCTCTCTTTCTCTCTCTCTCTCTCTCTCTCCCTGCTCTGCTGTCTTCCCCACTTCAATCTGCTTCTCAATGATAGTGTCCTCCCTGGAACCCCCTCCCCCCTCCTCCAAACACACATACAGACCCTCTCACTCTCCTTCTCCCCCGTCCAGTTTTAATTCCTCTTCTTCGTCACCCTCCCTCTCACCTGGTGAGACAGTCTTGCAGTTGTGGTGCATTTGACGTTGGTTGTTTCTATAATTGAATCGTAGCACACATACTGTGATGTTTGTCTGCATGTGGGCTGCCTTGTGCTCTGCTCAGTGCTTTGTGAGGACGCTGTGTTTTGCTCAAGGATGCTTCAGTTTCGCTTTTGTGGAAGCTAGAAATCGAGTGACGTGCTGTCAGGGGGGAGGCAGGAGAGGCCTTGCCTCACCTCTCATGGTGCAAAGCAAAAAATGTAGGGGTAAAACTGAAATGAATGGTTATATCTATCCAATGATTTGCACTAGAAAGTTATTTCCCATCATAACCCTTTAACTGCTTAAATTCAGTTCAATTCCAATTTATGTGCATGGCGCCAAATCACAACAGAAGTTATCTCAAGATGCTTTCCAGGATGAAGCAGGTAGAGCTCCTTGATATGTAAACATTCAAATTCTATAGGATGAACACACAGAGACCCAACATATCCACCATTAGCAATGGTGCTAAGGAAAAAATCCCCTTTAAAGGGAAGAAACCTTTGGCAGGTCAATCAACGGTGAATAAGCTACTCTGTAGAGTTCATATGTCTCTAAATCTGATTGTGATTAATTCGGTGCCTCGCCAACCCTGAACTCACTGCCTCGTGAAGCACGCTGCATTCTAAATTTTGACGTTGTCTGGCAATGCTGTTGTACCACATTGCCAGACGTGAGATTCTCAAAGTCTCCCGTTATCCTTCTCTCCTCCACCTGCTTGTGGTTCTACCAGGTACTTCCTATGGAACCTGGTGGTGGTGACCCTGACGCAGGCGGCATGGCAGGACGCCTTCACCTGGCCTCTGCTCACCTTCCTGCTCTCCTGCTGCATCTACCCTCTGGCGTCCAGCTGCGCCCACACCTTCAGCACCATGTCGCCCAGGGCCCGACACATCTGCTTCTTCTTCGACTACGCGGCCCTCAGCTTCTACAGCCTGGGTGGGTGCGGGGCAGCTTCGGGCTCAATCTGCCGCTGTGCCCGGCAGCGGAATTCCTACCCTTGACCCCATGGTGCGATCGGTGTGGATGTAATTTTGAGTAGTGGCACTGTCGATGTCTTCGTGTCTCAGGATCGGCCATGACATACTCCGCCTACCTCTTCCCTGACCGCTGGGTCAACAGCCTCTTCCACCGTTGCTACCTCCCCATCGCTCTGCTCAACTCCGTCTTCTGCACCTCTCTGTCCTGCTACACCAGGTGTGCCCTGCAATTTAGATACCGAATATAATGCAACAATCTACCTCGGTATTTTGCTGATATTAATATCATTATCTCTATTCTGATTTGTATTGTTTTTTTGTTTTTTTTTTACCACAAATGTCCACTTCTAGTGAGGCATTGTGACTTTTGCTAATGAAAAACACAGTTAGGGTTAGTGTGTCAGTGCACCATCCATCCATCCATTCATTCACTCATTCATTTATCTCAGCATTTTTTATCGTCCATCTGATCTATTTATGCTCATTCCCAACATATGCATTTAATTTGGAGTTTTATTATGATCAGATTTATGCCATTTACACCTGTGAGTAAAAAGAAAGCCCAATCTCTTGTCTAAATGTTTATAATTTATTACAGTTGTGTTATTTGGAAACTCTCTTGTACTTATTGAGTTTTTCCACTTTTCTCAGGCTTGGACTGCCATATCTACAGTATAATCATGACATCATCAAAAGGTAGAGACATCAGAGAGTGTTTTCAATTTCATTTTCTCTTTCATTGTTTCATTTCTCTGTCATGTTGAATTTCTTTTGTTTAGCTCTGACTGTCAGAACATTGTGGCTGATTCCAAGTCTCCCTCCTCCACAGTGCTGCCTTTGTTTTCCAGTAGTGATTAATGATTAATGATTCAGATGGATTTCAGACTGCAGAAAATTTAACAAAAGGCACCTGACTTGTTGTTTTTGGCACCAGCTCCCCCTCGAACAGTGATTAACTCTGACGATCTCTCTGTGAGGTGGCTGGTGAGGGAGCAGTGAAACGTGTTCTGCAGCCCCCAGGCAGGCTCAGTTTAACCTGAGAGGAACTGTCACAAGGTTCCTCCTGTATGAAAACATATGTTGACCGAGCATGTGCAGGGCTGCAACCCTGTTTGTGTTCTTCTCAAACATTGAAGGGTCGTATTTATTTGGTTACTACGTTCATGTCACATTTACTGATGGACATTTAAGTATCAGTCAGGCTTGACACAGGTACCACCCGTATTTGTTTGTTTCTCAGGAGATAAAACCCATCGCGTGATCTTGCCCTGCTGCTGCAGACTGTATCTCCTGGTGAAACCTCATGTATGTAAACAAAGTCTCCATTTCAAGTTCCAGATTTTCTGACTGCCAGACTCCACGGTTCAGCAAACTCCTGCGTTTTGTTGCCTTCTGCTACCCGTTCCTGTTCGACAACATTCCCCTCTTCTACAGGGTGAGTACGCAACTTGGACGTGCCCTTGAATGCACGGCACGTGTCCCATACATCAACATTTCAGTTCCCGTCTGATATCGGTTCTGGTTTTGAACTGGTTTTGAACCTGACGCGCCCGTCAGTCAGTACGCTTGAAACTTCCTCAAAGAAATCTGCTCCTGACTCGGCCTCCGCAGCGTCAAACTTCCAACGCTCGTTTCTCCGAGGCAGATAATTCCCTTTGGTGCAGAGCACCGCGGCTTGACTTGCATCAGTGGTGAACAAAGGGGCTGTGACACTTCAAGCGATGAAGTCTGGGAGGACGCGGAGAATATGTGCCGCACGAATGCCAGCGTGCACCTGCTGAGCTACCTTGGATACATTTGTGTTGTTTTGTTACCAAAGGAACGGCAACACACAGACAGAAGTAAACTATCAGTTCGCAAAATACGCACTTTGGTGATAGCGTCCATGCACTGGACACACAAAGTCAAGGTGGGACTTGCAGTCTGTGATGGCTGCAAAGGCCACAATTCAAACATTCTACATATGGAGGATCGCGGGGATGAAACATCACCGATATTTTTACCGAAAGACGTATCGGTTCATGAAGTTATGCATTTGATCTGAGAGTAAACAATGCCTTAATGTAATGATACCTGATAAACATCTAATTAAAGCACAAGTCCTCAAACATGCGTAATCGTTACTAATGTTCGGCCAATTTGAGATTGATTATGCAGATTTGAGTGCTACTCGTGTAAATTAACGAGACTGACATTCCTGAGATCACACATATGTGTTGTACTGTTGACAAGTAGCAGCCATGACAGACAAACAATCAGCTCTATTAGGACTAGTGAGAGTGATTAGGGGTTGTTTCCCCAGCTTGCATGACACAACTTTTATCCTGGGGTGTTTGTGTTTGTGTGTGTGCCTGTGTGTGTGTGTGTGTGTGCTCGTGCGTGTTCCCAGCTGTTCCTGTGTGAGGGCAAAGGATGCACAGACAACAGCACCAACTTTCTGCACTACCATCACATCACCTTTGCTCTGCTGGCAGGCCTCCTGTTTGCCACACACCTGCCCGAGCGCCTCGCCCCGGGCAGCTTCGACTACCTAGGTGAGCGTGATCTATACGGATCAAGTTCTTTGAGCACACACAGTCCTGCAACAGCTGACAGTTGGAGCCCTGCGCAGATAAAATTCTGAATGGGAAAGATGAAATTACAAAAAAAAAAAACTGTGCATAATTTTTTTTTGTAATGTCACAACGAAAAGGAGAAACCACAGGGGGGGAAGTCCAGGGTGTGCAACAGGAACAACAAATCATGGGGGACAGAGGGGATACATTTCAGAATGATTTTGAAAAAAGACTAAAGCCAAAATACATGAAATTCCAATTATAAATGTCGCAGGATTAATTGTGGACTTAGTGCAGTACGCAAACTCTGCCTTGGACTGTTTTCTCTCTATCTTATTTATGAAATTGCTCATGAATGCTGATGACGCGAAGGAAAATGTGGAAACACCAGACTTTGACTTAACCAAAAAGTGGTTTTGTTTTTTGCCCTCTGCACACTTGGAAACAGAAACTGCACCTTTGAGATAAGAAAGCTTGATCTGCAAAATCTCAGCTGAGTGAACGCCCTCTCCAGCCGATGCTTAGATTACTGCCTCCGCCTTCACCTCTCTGGTCTTAACTTTGGCTTTATAGCTGCCAGTTACGTTTACAGATAGAGTTCAGCATTGTTAGCTCATACATAATAAGTTGCTGACATTGGGCGATTAGGATCAGATTGCATTGAGAGCTTCTTCATTGCCCACTCTTGCTTTAGTATTCTGTATCATCTTAATTAATGAATTTATTTCTTGTCACTGTAGCAGGCTAAGTGCTTTGCAGACATTCTTGAGAGTAATTTACAGTTCCTGCATGCCTCTCTCTCCCACAGTAAAGCCGTTGTGAAACAGTGGTAATGCATAACCAAATTTAACCAGTTCCAAATTCTCTGTTTTATTTGATATGTCGTGGTGGCGTGAATCATTCGCCCCACTGAAAGCGCCTCCTTCCAGCACGGCCTCGGTCTAACTGTGAGACTCCTGCTCCCTCTGCAGGTCACAGCCACCAACTGTTCCACGTGTGCGGTATCGTGGGCACGCACTTCCAGATGAAGGCCATCGAGCAGGACATGGACATACGCCGCTCCTGGCTCCTCCAACACTCCGTCCCCATCACCTTCTCCTCGTCGGTGGGCACGGCGCTGCTGTGCCTGATGGTTAATGTGGCCATCGTGGCCGCATACAGTCTACCTCTACTCTTGCCCTCTGCCCGCTGAAGGAGAAAGGACAGCTGAGGAGCTACCAGGCCTGTGGCTGCTGCTGCTGCTGCTAGAGGAACACAACAAAAAGAGAATTTTTATGGTCCAAATAGGTGCAGGGTGCTCATACAAGAAAAATAACTGAAATGGGACTCAAGGGGAGAGGTTGCCAGGTCAGGCGCGCTATTGATGTGACTTTTTCAGTACAAACGATTACATCATGTTAACTTTGATTCTGTGATTCCTGATGAAGTTATCAAATAAGCAACAAATGAGCTCAGTCGTTGACAAAATTGACAGCCAATAGCTACTGACTTTTAATGAAGGAATACTTGTTACAATTAATGGCTATGAACTCAGGTGGTTTTCATTTTCGGATTTTAAAATCCAAATGGTTAGAAGATATGAGTCTATGTTATGCCAAATTGCACATATGTGTTACCAGTATAATTATTGGTATTTATTCTTATGTCTGTGATTTTTTTTTTTTTACAGATATGAGTCATGAAGGAACAAGTGGCAACAGTTACAACTGTGAATGTAAAATGCTGATTGGGCAGCAATTACACTAATTGTTACAAAGAATCTGTTAGTATTTGCACATTGTAGACTAAATCTATAATATATGCCAAAACTATGTACCAAAAAGAATGTAGCGGTATACCAGAAAGAATGTCCTTCAAATAGTTTTTTCTCAGGAACTTGCATCAGATGCACAGTATGTTTTGTTGTTTTGATCACCAATTCTCACTCAGTTGAGATACATATATCAGAATCAGAACTAACTGATGATGTGTTAGTGCTGTATTTATAATATGTGTACGCACAAGGTGTCATTTTTTACCAGTTATTCAGAACTGAAAGTATTTGAATATTATCAATTGTGTTTTTGAAATAATAAAAAAATGAATTATATGTTCCAACGTGTCTCCCCATAACCCAACATTTGTTGAGATGACACAGAATGTGAATATATATCAGTCTCTATCGTCAAGTTTACTATGACAGTTTACTGAATATTTAAGTGCAAATGGAGAGGTTACTCAGCAGCACAAACTTACTTTGTGCCGCTATAAGTGACATGTAAGTAATAATGTGAAAACGGGACAATCCATTTCTTCCCTCCAGTTCAGACATCCAGATCACACACGCATTCGAGAATTACATTTTCGAAGCAAATGTTTGTTTTGACAGGGTGAGTGACTCCATTGCTGACCAATCGTCATTGGCTGTTAGAAAAGACGGTACTTCCGCTACCAACTATGTTCTGATTGGATGAAATTGCCGTCTACCGTGACGTCAGAGGTAGAGGGAAATTTTTAAATTCAGAAGAGGCGCTCGGTAAGAAGTGGCGTCCCGACAGAAACAATGCAGAGACCAGGGTGAGTACGAAACCTTATTAAAGACGGCTAAATACGTGTAGGAATACGATCCTAACGAAAGCGCTAATCAAAAACGTACAAAACACCTGAATTATCGGAATATTTTTCCTCAACTAATTCGTAAAATCGAAATGTTTATGTTAAGCTAATAGACTAGCTTCACACGCACTCACAACGTAGCAGACACACCGTGTTCGAAAAGCGTGTTTTTTCTATTGTGTTTCGATGATTTGAGTAAATAACGCGCTGCGTCAGTTTTAAACCTCAGGCTTTGTGGTATTACAGTTCCCTCGCGGTTTCGCCGTGGTTTTGGTAGGTCTTTAGTCTGCTACCTGTACTAGCTGTGCCATACTGTCGCCGAGGCCCGAGCGAGACGTTGGCCTCTATGAAACTGTGTTGTTGATTTTGGATGCCTTGTAATCTGTGTTACTTCACATTCAGTAAGGGCAAGACTCCTCGGAGGCCAGGTGCAAGGAAGGCAAACAACATAGAGAAAGATCCAGTTGGGGTAAGGAAACACTGTCATTCATCCTCACCTCATAGCTGCCCGTCTACGATCCATCTCTTTCTTTTTCCTCCAAGATGTTCAACGTCAGAATTATTTGGTGTAACTAGTCAAGTCTATTTGATTTGTATAGCGCCAGATCATGACAGAAATTATCTCAAGGCGCTTTCCACGATGGAGCATGACACTATCATCCAAATTTTCAGTCGGGGTGCTGTTTTCTCACACATTTGTGAAAAGCCAAGAGAGCAACACCTCCAGAATCCTTTGCATTCAATTGAAGTCAACATGTCCGTAATTCACTCAAACAGCAGTGACCCTGCCTGTGGGATTTTACCTCTCAGATATAGACTAGCCACTTCTCCTCCTTTTCTTCTTGTGCCTACCTTTTCAGAGATCATGGCCATGAGTCGCCCCTCTCCACTTATTCCCGTCCTTCCTAACATCAACTGAAATGTTCTCACTTCTCTATGCACAGGTATACTGTCGTATACGTCCCCTTGGTGTGGAAAATGCAGAATGCTGTATTGAGATGATCAGCAACTCTACTATCCAGCTACACGCTCCAGATGGTCTCAAAGCCAACCGTAATGGCGAGTACAAAGAGGTGAGTGTATTGTCAATGTAAACGAAATCTTTGGTTTTGAAAGAGGAATGGTACCACAGATTCGTTGGTGTGAAGAAAAGATTGCTGCAATAAATCAAAATCCTTCTTGAATTTTGTGGATCGCAAGATAAATCGATCAAGTACCTTTCTACCTACCTAGATAAGAGCCACTTACTTTTTGTGCTGCTCATAATAACTTGTCAACTAGTTGTTATGGTATTTGATGAATCAAGACTGTTGAAATCATAACGAGTTGCTGCCCTAACTTATTGAAATGTCAATAGCATGCATTTGTGTGTTTTTCTCAGACACAGTACTCGTTCAAGAAAGTATTTGGTATTAATACCACCCAAATGGAGCTGTTTGAGGATGTGGCTAAGCCGCTGGTAGAGGACCTCATACGCTGCAAGAATGGTAAGTGAGCAGTGGGTTTTCTATCCTCATAAGATATGATGACGTAACTGGATGTGATTACTGGTTTGTTGGGACTGTGGCGCTCATGGGCTCATTGTTTGTCCTCAGGTCTGCTGTTTACATATGGCGTCACTGGAAGTGGTAAAACCTACACCATGACGGGTTCTCCTGGGGAAGGTGGACTACTTCCGCGATCCTTAGACATGCTTTTTAACAGCATCAGCCCTTTCCAAGCCAAGAGATATGTAAGATTTTCCTGCAGCTGTTTCTCAGGACCGTATTCTCAGATGAGAGTGTGGCATTAACTTTGAGTATCTATCAATTTCACAGGTGTTTAAACCTGATGACAAAAATGGGATGGAGATCCAGAATCAAGTCGATGCTCTTCTGGAAAGGCAAAAGAGAGACAGTCAGCAGGCGGTGCCCAGGACCCCATCTGCAAGGTAGCTACCTGGTATTTAATCATTGCCTATCTCAGATGGCTGGGCACAACCTGTTGCCTTTATTGTTTACCATCCACTTTTGTTCTTCAGGCAGAAGGTTGACCCAGAATTTGCAGACATGATCAATCCAGCGGAGGCATGCAAACTGGAAACTGTGGATGATGACTGCTGTTACAGCGTTTTTGTGTCGTACATTGAGATCTACAACAACTACATCTACGATCTTCTTGAAGACACTCCCTTTGACCCCATCAGACCAAAGTAAGCGACAATGATAAAATCGGTTTGTCAACCTTGTCACCCTGTTGAAAGTGTCTTTATGCTGCTGCGAAAGTGTACTGCTTCACAGTCTTTATCAGTGTTGCGATTACTGGTCTGGTTATTTTGTCTGCTAGTACATTCTTAGGATTCTATAAGTACCAGGCCTTCAATCAGCAGAATCCATACACAGAATTCTAAATCCGTCTATACGGTTTCAACATGTGAACTATGAAGGATTGTTTTTCAGATCCACTGTCTTGTGACTTCATCTCAGTGAGATTTTGTCATTCTGAGTTGACAGGATGTCCTTTGAATATGTTATGTTTTTATTAGGGGCGTTGCTGGGGGCATACCTGTAAGGACCAATGAGTACGTCACTCTGGCCTGTGCAGATACTTCATATTTGTGTCTATAGACATATACTGGCTGTAGCTTACTGTCCTGCGCATTATTGATGCATCTCCATCCCCATTAATCCAAATCCTTCCCTAGAAGCAAATTGTCTGTCGCGATAGCATCCCAGCTTTCCCATCTTGTCTGGTTTGTCCTGGTTTGTTGGGCTTTTGGATTTGCTTCTTCCAGCTGTGAACCAACAAAATGTTCAGTCTCTCTGAATGGCTTGACCTCACGTGTCAAATTCTGCATGATACCTCTGTGGCCTGTAGATCATGATTGTATCAGTGAGCTATCTTAACTTGACATACTGATACCATATGACTGTTTCTGTCTTCCACTTTCCCATGGCTTTGCATTGTCAAGTATATCCTAAAGAATGTTGTAACAAATGTTACTCTCGATTTTCCGGTTTCAGGGCACCGCAGTCTAAGATTCTGCGCGAAGATCAGAATCACAACATGTATGTGGCTGGGTGCACAGAGGTGGAGGTGAAATCTACAGAAGAGGCCTTTGAAGTATTTTGGAGGGGTGAGTGAAACCCTTGTTTTTTAATTGTGCTTTTTTTTTCACCATAGAATACTCAACTTCCGTTTTGATAAAGCTGAAATGGAAGCTCCTCTCAATATTTGAGTTTTACTCTCAATATTTGAGTTTTAAATATAAAGATGTATGTATGTTGTCATACAAAGAATTAGTTTCTCCAGCATTGTTTCGTATAGATGAAGCCTGTGTTGCGGTCACAGCCGTCGTTACATTCTATTGATGATCTGTGTTTAGGACAAAAGAAAAGGAGGATAGCCAATACCCAGCTCAACCGTGAGTCCAGTCGCTCTCACAGTGTGTTCACGGTGAAGCTTGCTCAGGCGCCACTCGATGCTGATGGGGATGACGTTCTGCAGGTAATATGCAATTTGCTGTCTTATTGGTATCTTGAAATTTCTGCATTTTCTTCACTATGATTTGGATGTTGGAGAAATTTGCAGGATTCTGCAAACTCCGTTTGTTGATGTTTGTTGACATTCTGTTTTTATGGAATCACAGGATAAAAACCAGGTGAATGTCAGCCAACTGTGTCTGGTAGACCTGGCAGGCAGTGAGCGCACCAACAGAACCAAAGCAGAGGGGAGCCGTCTTCGTGAAGCCGGTCAGTTCATCAATCGTTGCATCTCTGCAGTCGCCCATTACGCTGATGGCCTCTCTGGGCTATGTTTCAGATTAACATTTTCATTGTTTTTCTTTACATACAGGTAATATTAACCAGTCTCTGATGACACTGCGCACTTGTATAGAAGTACTCCGTGAAAACCAAATATGTGGCACAAACAAGGTGGGGAACTGTTGCTGAGCTTAGTCATAAGGGACGATATCTGTGTTGTTACAGTCTGATCTTCTTTTATTTTTTTCAGATGGTGCCATACAGAGACTCCAAGGTGACACATCTGTTCAAAAATTATTTTGACGGGGAGGGAAAAGTCAGGATGGTTGTGTGTGTGAATCCAAAAGCTGATGATTATGAAGAAACAATGGTAAGACAGACTTTTTTTTAGAAATTGAACAATCACACTTGATTGCAAACCCACCGACAAATTGCCGTATCTGGCGTACTTTTCAATACTGACCTGCTTTTTGTGTGTCGCCGCAGCTGGTAATGCGATTCGCAGAGATGACCCAAGAAGTAGAGGTGGCCCGCCCAGTCGACCGTCCAATCTGTACCCTTCCAGCGGGACGCAGATACAGGAATATGGCTTTCAGAGATGAGCTGTCACGGCGGCTAGAGGAGAGAGGGGGCCCCCATAATTCTGGTAAACAATCTTTTCCCATCTGCGCTACTGGATATGTGGCACAGATCTTTCAGAGAGACAGCTGTCGTCTTGCTTGTCACGGACTATCAGTAATGTGTCCGTGAATCATCCCGACCCGCAGATGACACAACTCTGCTGAATCAGCTCATTGAAAGCCTGCCAGCCCTGCCACCCTGTGAGCTGGTCGACCCCGCAGATGATCAAACCATTCCTCGTCTGATAGAGGTTTTGGAGAGGAGGCAACACATCCGTCAAAAAATTAACGAGCAGTTCAACAAAACAGGTACAGCCATAACTGAAACATTTGCGAAATACCAAACCTTTCCGAGGTGACATCAGCTTGTCACCAAAGATCTGTTCCCCTCAGATGACACTAAAATATCCTTTCCCACAGCTTCCTCGCTGAGGGTGTTGCTTCAGCAGTTTGGTAATGAAGCTGGTGCAAAAGAGTCATGCCTCCAGGACCAGCAAAGTAAGCTGAATGAAAAAGAGAAAGTCATAATGACCCAAAAGACCGAAATCGATCGCCTGGAGAAGAAATCGAAGACTTTGGAGTACAAGGTGCTGTCTTGACAACTTGTGTCACCTCTGTGCCTGATCTTGCTTATGGAATGAACTGTGAATTCAACTGAGATTAACACCAAACAGCAGTTATTGAGCCAAATCCTTTTTTCCGTTTCAGATCGACATTCTCCAAAAGACGACTGACATGTATGAGCAAGAAAAACGCTCATTGCAGCAGGAGCTGGAGACCCGGGAACATTGGCTCCAGAGCGAGCTGTCGGAGAGGAAGCGCATGGAGCACAGGATGCAGGGCATGGTCTCTGACACCAAACTGAAATGGGAGAAGGAGTGTGTGAGTACCGAATGAAGTGAAAAGTAACTGAAATATGTCATTGTCCATGTTCAGTTGTCACTGATCTCCTTTGAGAACTCTTGACGTGGTTCTAGTCGCATGTTCTGAGGTCTTCCTGTGTTTTTTCGTCATCAGGAGAGGAGAGTAAACGCCAAACAGCTTGAGATGCAGAACAAACTGTGGGTGAAGGACGAAAAGTTAAAGCAGCTCAAAGCCATCGTCACGGAGAGCAGCAGCTCTTGCACCACCGAGCGCCCAGAAAAGCCAGAGAGACCTTCAAGGGACAGAGATCGTAATATGCCACAGAAGAGGTCTGCCTCTCCATCAGCAATTCCTGTAAGTGCACTTTCATCTCTGAGTATCCCAGAATTACTAATCTAATCATGCATGTTATTTCACACTTAATCCATGCCGGTCAACTTCAAGTATTCTGTGATTGCTATACTCACTGTACACGGCAGCTTCTTCACCATGTTCCACAGCTGTGTACACGAGTCGAGGCCGCTAACAATATCACTGCTTGGCCCCATTCCTCGTCACTTTTTCAGGATTACAGCCAAACTCCCTCTCGCAAAAATCCAGCCAGTGTTAGGGCAATCCAAGAGCAGTACCCCAACTCCTCCTCCTCCTCAGCCTCCTCTTCTGCAGCTTACCCGTCAGTAGCCTCTTGCATCAACGACTGGGAACAGAGGTTACCCATATTGCCCAGCCTCCACGATAGACACCCGGGGACCCCCCAGACTCCTGGCCCGTGTAGCGGCGTGGGTCACAGGAGGGGCCAGCGCCGGGCCAAAGAGAATGAGGCACCCGCTGTGACTGTCTGTGGTCTAGGCCAAGAGTCGAGCGCAAGGGTCAGTGTGTGCGAGAACCTCTAGATGTTAAGCTTGTGCGGTGCCAAACTGTGTTGAGCTTTTCTGACCTGCTGTAGCTTTAGTTTTTGTCTGTCCAATCGTGTCGTGAGTAGATGTAGATGCTTGTTTTAGATGATGCGTCCGATAGAGCCATGCCGTGAGGCAGACTACACTGCTGTGCCTTGTATGTCTTCATCTTTCACCGCACCCCTTTCATTATTTGCTCCCAAGTAGCTCTTTGCACCCTTTGTCTGCACTCTTTGCTGCTTGTAGTTAATCTTCCGTCTAGACTTTTGTTTTGTTTTGTTTTGTTTTTTTTTACACTTGAAGACAATCGGTAACTTTAACACAAAAGTGCCATCACATTTAAAAGAGCGCTTTGTCTATTTTAGCTGTATTAATAAAGGTTGCTAACTATGAGCTTGTCTGCAATAAAAATGCAAATGAATGTTTTCATAGTTAAACAACTCATTCCCATCGCAAAATTGCATGCTCGGTTTATATCTTGCATCATCCATTATTCCCGTATTTGCTACAATGGCATTGTGGAGCCTGATTGCTGTTTGGAATTCTTGTTGTGGGCATAAAGAATATATTGAGCTGGTCGTTCCACTCAACCCTTACATTAAAAAAATCCAATGAAATAAGTTTTGAGATGGGAACTAAAGCAACATTTTAAGGATTCTTTTCACTTATCAACCCAAATGACTGACCAGTTTGCAATTTCTCCACTCATGCCTCTCAATCACGCACTACTAACTGCCAAGTCGTGATCACACGTAATTGCTCAGTGTTGCTTGTCACACTTACCACACATCAAACTCCAACAACATCAATTTCCATGTCTCCGCTAATGACCTGCTACTTGATTTTTGAACAAAGATTTATAACATCTCAAATGATGTCTTGTTCAAGCATGGCTTGGATAAAGCGAAAAAGCAAACAATGGCTATGCACTGGAATTGGCAACATTTTACTTTGTTTTTTGTGAATCATATTGTGTGTGCAAAGCACTCCAGCAATTACTTATGCCCACAGAGGACCAAACATGGCTTTCATTCTCAACATCTTCCTCCTGATAAATCTCCATACTGTTTTTTTCATCCTTCGCCTGTTTCGCCTTCATGTGTTTGCAATGTATCCATGGAAGTTTCTGCATAATGAGTAATCCTAGTTTCTGCAGTGGCCCTCACACCTTGTGCACCTCTGGAACTTTTGGGTATTACTGGAAGAGCAAAATTTTAATGCAGTTTCATTGCTTAGCTGGACTGCTGCCATATTTCCGTATTGCCTCAGATTTGCCCTTGACTTCCAGTATTACCTGAATTTTCACAGCCACATCACCCCACCTTATTAACCTCAACCACACCACCAACGATCTTAATCTGGTTCCCTCTTTTGTCACATGTGAGTAACGCCCTTTCTCTTTCTCGCACTGGGATCATCAGCTGCCCCTGCCGGTTCACCCGATGCACAGGCGCTCACACTCTGCGGGTGGGGAGAAATGGGTAGACCACAAACCAGCTTGTAATTTGGACCTAGAGACAGTCATGCAGCCAATCATACCCAATGCAATCAAGGTGTCGACCCCCAGCGAGAAAGCTCTGTCTAAATGCCACAAATACGTGCTCACTCATCAAGAGCTCGCCTCCGATGGGGAGATTGAGACCAAGCTGATCAAGGTAAAACCATTAATTACCTCAATTTGGGACCTTGGTGTATTTCTTTCCTTGCATGACTCTTTTCGTATTTCATTTGATTGCACATATTGATCCTCTTAACACGCTTACCACTTGTGCACGGAGCTTCATCTGTTCTCCAGCTGGATGTATGTACAAAATTGTGTGTTTCTCTAGGGTAATGTTTTCAAGACGAGGGCAGGAGGACAAGCAGTGCAGTTCACAGACATCGAGACACTGAAACAAGAGTGCCCCACTGCGCCAAGGTATTCACTAAAGGACCGTCCAAAACATTAACACAAATTTACGTGTTATCGCCAATTTCCCAATTTCTTTCTAATGTCAAACAAGACAAGTTCTCTTATTACTGTCTGATTATGTTTACAAAAGCATGTAACGTTTCCAAATTTTATCACAATGTATTTGCCCCTGCTAACACAAGGTCAAGTCTTTCCATGCATTTCTTTTTTTTTTTTTTAATAGCGAATGTTTCCTAATGCAATCCGATTAGACATTTTGACACAACTACTCACAATGCCATTCTCTATTTTAGTCGCAAGCGGAGATCTGGCTCTGCAGAGCGGCCACCTCAGCCAGACGACATAGAGAACAGGGTGAGCCCGTTAAGCAGTTTTTCTTTTTGTTGAACAGCGAGCGGCTTTCTGAAATGTCTGTGATTTCTCACCATTGTGACTCATTACACTCTTGAGTTGAGAAGTGTGAAAGGCAAATCTGGGTGGCCATAACTTTGTACAGGCAAAAAGTTTTTTTATTACTCTAACCATGACGTTTCTTCACATTTTCCTCTCAATAGGTTCCGGTGCTAACCAGTGCAGGCTATCAAAAGTAAGCAGAGATGTGATTATGTTCTCTGCTTGGTGTTCCAAATCACAAATGTAGCTTGGAATAAGTATTTATATTTGTGCTTTTTCTCCTCTCACAGGCGCAGGAAGCCTTGAATGCCTGGACCTCTGCAAGCAGTTTCCCTTTCGATGGCCGCAGATTCCCATATAATGGATATTTTCCGACAAATAGTGTACTCCTATTGCTTCAACTTCCTATTGCCATGCAAAATTTGATTAGAAAATGCTTTTACACAATGCTTTTTTTTCACAAGTTACAGTTGCCCACAATCACAGAGCTTTGATATTATATAAATGGTGATAGGTAACGATAAAAGGAAGTAGAAAATACACTTAAGCATCATTTATTTTGTGTCGATCAGAGATAGACCCTTCATCCAGATTTTACTGGGACTTTAAATATCTGCACATACATTCTTACATTTTCTTTTCTGAGATGTGTAGCTCTATATTCTTTGGTGGCATTAAATTATAACAAACACTCATCTGGTTTATTGACTCCTCCTTCCTTATCAGTTTGCACTTCTTCTTCCAACCTCCGAACCTTCCAAATAAACCTGAGGTAAATGAAACACACCTGATTAGACATTTTCGGCTTGGAAGTTTAGTCTTGTTTCATTTTCATGATTGGTTCTCCCAGGGACCTGTTACATAATCAAGTCACACAAAGCTCACTGCTACTCTGGTTAAACAAAGAACGGATCAATTTAAAGCAATAGAAAGTACCCTCTTTGCAAGTATGCCATTAACATGAAATGTGAAACTATTGAATCACTCCCTGTTGTAGTGTATGTTAATTGCTTTTTACCTATCAGAGGAGGAGAAAGTGACGGTGAACATTCAACTGTTGCGACACTTGAAGGGAGCAGCAGAAAGATGGTGACTCATTGGTCAAACATGAGCCCCAACACAGCAAGACCTCCATGTGATGTACTTTCATTGAGACAAAAGCACATTTCATCAGAATCTAATTGTAAGGATTTGTGTACCAACATTGTCCTTTCTTTTCTATATAAGCATGTTCTTCTCCACAGATTTCCCACTTAATGAACAGGTTTGCACCCCAGTATGTGACAAACAGAACCATACTGGGGGCAGTGATTACACTGACACCAGCTGTAATTAATGATGCTAATTACAATGCCCACAGTCCTTGCCACACACTTGGGCCTCCCTGCATTAAACAGAAATCATGCCTTTTACCCAAAACATCACCAGATGCAACACCCCCATCGATTTAGCCACTTCCTTTTGTGTTTTGGTCCACTCCTGTGCCTTTGTAGAAGGTAAATTCTCATTCAAAGCACTATGAGCCATTTGCTTCTTGTACAAATTTGCGCTAATTTCCTGTGTTTGGTGCTTTTTGACAGATAGAGAGACTTCAGACGTCATCCGTAATATCCATCTACACATACAATGGAGGAGCCCTGCATCGTGGAGCTCTTCCCCATGTGTGAAATAGTGTTTCTGAGCAATATTGTCCATGTTGGCAGTTTCATTGCAAATGGCTGCACCTACCTGTCCCTTGCACCCAGCATATGGCTGCCAAGCTTCTCCTCTCAGCAGCCGTTGGATGCCATCGCTCACAGAGAAGGTGTGCCACAGACACCAGCAGATTCAGCTCCTCGTTCTGCTGTCTGAGTAAATTGGAATTAAATGTTTCCTTTTCCATTTCAGGGTTGTTGTTGGTGAAGCTCTGCCATGACGGTGGGAGGCTCAGGCTGATCTGGGCCGGCCAAGACGAGATTGTTATCAATGGAGCCAAATTTGCTGGAATCTAACTAGAGATTTTGTCTGAAATTGACTCCACGACTGAACACCCTCTAATTGTATGTATCCAAACACAACATCTCGCCTTCACTGACATTGTGGAGGTGCAATTGGACTGTCTGAACGTCCATGCAGGGGATAAGTCTGATCCACTCCATGCTACCCAGGCGTTGCACGGTGGGACACGATCCAGCCCTCCAACCTCTCCACACCTCTATTCTGATGGGATGCCCCGCTTGGTGCACACACACCCCGCAGCACAAGCGACGGCCCAGGTTGGTCCCAGCGCTGCGTGAGCTCTGATGTGAGGAACGCTGATGACGTGGCGCTGGTACTCATAAGTGAATTATCTTAATCCTCAATAGCCACAGCAATGGCGTAAAGGGAAGCCGACACGAAGGAAAAACAAGATTGGAGACTGACGTCACGGTGCGAGAGGAACCAGCTGTGAGGCCGGGTTGCTCGGGTCAACATCCAGAGGTAAGGAGAGCGTTCCCAGCGTGTAGCGGTGACTAAATACTTGATATTTTATTGGACGAGACGGGGCTTGAGCGGTTCTGTACCGTGTGTATACTGTGTGTGGTTGATATACGTTCAACATAACTTATCGTGATATCAAACTGAATCACTGCAGAAATCATTTAGACAGACTGTGTGTCTGATAAAGTTCACCTAACAGGTCAAGTACACACACACATACATTTCCTCCTGTTTACCCAAACCACTGTAACCCACTCAACTCAAACCTAAAGGCTCCTTTGAAAGCCTAGCTAAACACACAGGTTGGCCTCAGACGATTTCCCCTCCGCTCAGCGATTCCACGATATGCCAGCAGAAATGTCAACACATGCATAAGTTTGTGTGTTTTGTCTCCATGCTTGTCTGCGATCTGGTTGTGGAAAACTGTGTTAGCATGTGGTCAATATTTGGCGATTGCCTGACGTTCAGATGAAAAGTGAGGATGGATTTGTGGGGGGGGAATCAGCAGGGAGCATGAAATTTCGTAATTGTTTACATACTGTATGTACTTGTCACTTAAATTCATATACATGCTACATGTTGTACTTGGATGTTTATATAATTCCCACACATCTACATCGACGCATCAAGCATAGAATGAACAGCAGGTGGAGCACTTTTCAAATCCTGTGCTCAGCCATGGAAGGCTGGAGCTTTTTACCTTTTGCTAAAATGAGCCACGAGAGCGATGCCGGAACGTGCCGACTTGATTGCTGGCGTGGAAATGTACCGCTTGAGATAATTTAGTGACCAAATGGTTGAGCAGACACCTATGCTGTATTTATTTCTGTTCTTAGCCCCCGGCAGGAGTGTGCACCTGCTGCTCAGCGCAGTGTGTGAACGCCGTGCCGTTAACACTGGTGATGTGTTGGGGAGGTCAGGTCAGAGGGGAGGGTGGGTTCAAGGAACCTGGAAACTGTGTGTGTCTGTGTGTATGTTGCAGTTCATGAAGTTCTTCAATGAAACCTTATTGCTAAGTGGGCAACAAGTGACAGATTCAAGCCTCATATTCCACTGGCACAAAAAAATCTAACTTTTGGAGCATCTGGACAGGTAAACATGTCAAATCTCCCAAGGATCTCCAAAAATCTTGCTCCCTGTTTGTCTGCTGTGCTTAGCTGAAGGCTGTGTGGGTGTGTTTTGTGTATCTGGTAAACAAATCTACCTCTTGTTTGGCCTTAACATAGATTTAGCGGCACCTATGTTTGTATTTTGTACAGTTATCCTGTAGCGTATGTCCAGCCTGCATCTTGGGTTGAAAGTCTTTGCCGAGGTGTTTAGCTAGCGGTTTGATTCTTGGTCCCAGTGCGTCCTCGCATCCCTTCCCTTCATGGCCGGCCTGTGAAAATATTGACCCTTCCTTCCTTCCCTCCTCCTCTGCTTCCCACCCCCCCCAGGCCTGTTTGTCCAGGCAGCCTTTGAGCGTCCGTGTCGGAGCAAACGCCACATGACAGCTCGGCCCTACTAAACAGCTCCTTCTTTAAAAGTCAAACACTCGCTAATGACTGCGTAAACACAACTCTTATCTGTTGTGGTCCCCGTGTTTGTCTTCCTGCAGTCGCGTTGGAGACCCCACCCTCCTGCTGTGCACTCCACCAAGCCTGAGTGTGAAAGTCCTCATAGATAGTGTTTAGGGTTTGTTTCTGCCTTTTTGTTGTTTTTTTTCCACTTCTCTTAGCTTTTCTTTCACAGCATCCCCCTGTGATACAGTATGTTGCAGAAACACACACACACAACATGCCCTGTGTGGTTGGGGATGTTTGCCATCTCCCTTTATTTCTAGCTCAGCCTGGCGTGAACACAAAGGTGCTGAGCCTGTGGTTGATCTGCCTCGCCGCGCCCGATAGCAGCTCCATTGTGTGGCAGCGATAGCAGCCATTCACGCCGAGACGGAGACATTTTTGCTTTATCTGCCTTAATACACAGCATGAGCGGACTCAACCATGTGTGGATGTGAGCTGGTGTGTTTAGACATTCGTATCAGTGGGCCGTGTGTTTACATTAGTACAAAAGCAGCTTTTTTTTTTTTTTTAGAAAAAACGTAAAAAAAAAAAAAAAATCCAAGTCATGATTTGCTGTTGGCGTTGAGCGTATTGGCCGATACCCTCAGACTGAAATCCACCTCTTGACACCATTGTTACAAAATTCAGAACGGCTGCTCCCCCGTACATGCGCTGGCGGGGTGGGTGTGTGCTTGCTCGTGTGTGTGTGTGTGTGTATTACTCAGGTGCTTCAACAGACAGAGGCTGTTTGGCGCTGACGGAAATGTTCTCTTTTATTTCCCGGACGCACGTCTGCCTCCAACCACATGCGGTTGGTGGAGATGTTTCCCTTAGCAAGGAGCTGTTGAAATACAAGCGAGCGTGACAAAGCTGCCAACAATGATGGCAACCAAACCAAACACAACAGCCGTGGCCGATGGAACGGGTCGACATACGTGCTGGAATAGTTTCCGACTCGCCGTCGGCTGGATGTTAATTGATGTGGACTCGGCTGCGGCGTTGAAAAGGAATCACGCCGCTCCTTTGACGCACTACCTGCGCGTAAACGCCCCCCTGCTGGGCTTTTAAGAGCCGTGCAGGTTAGGAGTGACGTCAGCGATCCTGCGCATCTGCACGCAGCCAAACTCCCAGCAACCACACATACACACAAACACGCACACACACGCCTCCCACCCCTGCCTCCCAAGTATCACAACAGCATCCGAGAGGAGGGAGTGTGGTCCGCTTCTCCCATCCGTCTTCACAAGTCCTGACAAGTCCCTTTTCCTGTGTGTGTGTGTTTGTGTGCGAGTGTGTTGAAAAGCTGTTCGATCTCCTCCGTCTCCACAGGAGATCGCCTCTGTTTGAGTGTGTTTACATGTTGGGCCTGTTGATCTAGCTAAAAGCCTCTCACACCCCCTTAACACACACAAACACACACACACGCACGCACACACAGCTCCGGCGTGTGTACCCAGTTTAAACACACACATTAATAACAACTGTACAGCCGCTCTTTGTGGAGTGCTTTCACAGCTCCAGCGTTGACCTGCGGGTTTAATCTTCCTGCACAAATGCTGGTCACTTGATGCGCAAACAAATGTTTCATCACTTTGCCTCCATGACTTCAGCCTCAACACCTCCTCATCCCCTGCTATCTTCGGGATTAGTTTTATTCTTATTTTTTCTGGCAGTCTGACGCATTTGGGGGGGAGTTTTTTTGCGGATTTGACATTTCTAATCCCGCCGTGTTTCCTCACCCTTTCGCAGAAATCTCCCGCCTCCCTCTCACCCAGTTTGAACTGTTTGACAATCTCCAACATCTCACAGCTGCTTGGAGCTGATGATGAAGATCCTTTCAAACACGGGCAGAGGATGGTCACTTTGACGTGAACTCGAGCTGCACCTCGGTTTCTTTATCCACACCGTGTAATACCACCTACCACCACTGGGTGTCACTGTGGTCCATAGGTACACACGGTTGGGCATTTTTGTGCGTGTTTACGTGCGTGTGCGCGCTCCCTCCCTCCCCCCTCTCTCCCTCCATCCCTCCCTCCCTCAAACTGCACGCTCCCTCTCCCATACGAGGCAGATGGGAGACCTTCGCTGCAGGCTACTGCCAAATGGAGCAATTTCTCATTACGGCCTGTGCGAGCTCTGCTCATTCTCTCCTAGCCTCACCTCCACATTCCCCTTCGTGCTCTGCTGTCGCCTCCTTTCCGAAAGAAAGGAAATGTTTTGCTGATTGCCATGAAAAAAACAAAAAAACAAACAAACCAATACAAAAAAACCCACCCCACTCCTGTCAAAATGAAATGGAGTCCAGGCCAAACAGATGTTGTGCTCTGGTGCTCCTCTGTGGCCCCTTCGCGTTTGTTATTTGCTAAAGCCGCCGCTGAAACGTCCACACCTGTCTCGCAGGGACAACCAGGAGCAGGACAACACCTCCTTAACTTCTCGGGCTTTGCCGTGGGCCTTTTCCCGTCTCCCCCTCGCCCCAACCCCGC
Source organism: Carapus acus (assembly GCA_900312935.1). Lineage (NCBI taxonomy): Eukaryota > Metazoa > Chordata > Actinopteri > Ophidiiformes > Carapidae > Carapus > Carapus acus. The sequence goes on from OMPJ01028521.1 coordinate 26,826, forward strand.
TCCAGCTCTGACAAATCCGCGGCTCTGCTCTGCTCTGCTCGGCGGTGTGGGCCGCTCGCTCTTTGAATGGAATATAAATGACATCATTACGTAATTTTCAATCTGTTGCTGGAGCAATATCCTATTCCTCCGCCCGGCC
>OMPJ01028523.1:0-11245 GCA_900312935.1 Carapus acus
GAAAGGGGGAGGGAGGGGAGGAGGGAAAGAGTTGTGTGTAAGGGGATTGTTTTTATCCAGAGGGGTTTTATGGTGTTGATGCTGTACAGTTGACACTAGGGATGTCCGATATTGGCTTTTTTGCCGATATCCGATATGCCGATATTGTCCAACTCTCAATTTACCGATACCGATAACCGCCGATACCGATATGTGCGCCGATAAACGCTTCAGGAGCGCATAGGCACTATTTCGGTGTAACGCAAGCATTATTTTATTTTTATCAGTTTTTATTTTATCGGTTTTAAAGCAAAAAAAATCGATACCGATATTACATTTTTATGCTAATATCGACATCTCTAGTTGACACTGTACGGCTGCTGAATTCACAAAAAATGAAGATGAGGACGATTTAAACTAAAGTGATGGTTGTCCTAAGTGGCCCAAACGTGTCACACTGGCTTAGGTTGGCGGTTAGGGTTAGGGATAGGGCACCTCCCTGAAAAGGCCCTTAACTCTGTGAATGATGCCACAGTCAGTAATGACATTATTAGTGTCAAAATATACATTTTTACACCAGGTCCACAATGCTGCTTTTTCAGTTGAGAGAGAAGGAGGACAAGAAAATTGTGCGTTTGCTGCATCTCTGCACCGTCATCGTCAGCGGCTGTTCCCTGTCAGGGTCGGTTTGGCGATAACCATTAATAAAGGGCGGGGCGGTCGATCGAAGACGGTCGGCAGTGACCGGCAAAGTGCACCAGGCAGCAGCATCACCATGATTTATTCATTTGAGTTATCCACCTTTTCGGTAATAATCGTGATAAATGATGGAAGTGCTTGTGTCAGTTTCGATGCATTAGCGCAACCGCGTATGGGATTATGGCGGTGGAAGGCCAGATGGTTGAAAGGGTGCAAAACGGACCGAACGAGCTTAAGTGTCTCGTCTAGAAAAGGGAAGCTTGGCGAGGTCTAATATCACGATACTAAAGAATGTAAATACGCCGAGGCGATGGAGCTGAGGTGCTCAGCGCCGCACGTGTTTGTTTGACCATCCTGTCAGAACCTTCCTCCCTCCCTCCCTTTGCCAGCCTTCCTCTCTGCCTAGCAAGTGATGGATCGCCTCTGTGATAACCTTTGGTTAATCCTCATATTCCTGACGATAAACCAACTGGCGTTAAAATCGTAGGACTTTGAAGTATTTTGTAGTACTGGCTCAGTGTGGACGCCTTGTCTGTAATCCTGCTTGTGTGGACTCACCGCTCCCTTCATTATTTGCTCACACTGCTGTCCTTTCATCGCAGTGGAGGGTCGAGATGAGGGTCAGGCACGGGTGGGGGGCTGCATCATTTGTGATGTGACATTCAAAGCAAAAAAATGTAGAAAGTAGGCCACATACTTCGCGTAGCGTTGAATGAGATGCTACGGATGCTCGCGGCTCATTCGCATCCAGTCCAATTAAGTCCAACGCAGAGACGCGAGAGAAGGTCGCGATCCAGTTTGTGTGCGTTTGTGTTTATCACGCCCTTTTCAACGGAACGGAACAAGACACGCGCACAGGCGCCGTGGAGCCAAGCTCGCGGAGGTGTTTACGCAGGTCAGCGCGAGGTCACGACCGGAAAATCGGTGAAACTGAGCAGTTGTTTGTGTACTCGGAAACCGGGCAGTATGAGTCATCTGCGATCAGAACGCGGGCATCTGAAAGACAAATAAGACGAGGCAGGAACCAGGAAAGTGAACCTACTTATGTGAAGTTATGTCCGCGTTCTTTAATGTGCGCGAAGCTTTGAAGTTTGGGAGGGAAAATGGAGGGAGACGTCTTGTTCTGTGAAAGTATGTCGATGGTTGTTGACACACAAGTGCAGCAGCGAATGTGTCTGTGTTTGTTTACGTCCTCCTGTGGGACATTGCCGACTTAGATTTTTCCCCTCAGAATTCCCCAAACCTGTTACGCAACTACCACCATCAGCAACCCCCTTACAGCTCACAAACACTCACACACACACACAGCTATGTTTCCCCAGTGTGTGTCAGGCAGTACTGAAGGGAGCGGGTGAACCCATCCCATCCCACCGCTGGGAAAGTTTGGTGGATCCTCTTCACAGTAGTGGGAATAGGGGGACATGGGGTGGGGAGAGGGGTCCCTCTTACCCCGTCTCTCTTGTCCCAGAGTGATAAAACCGTCCTCAATGGGTTAAGGACATATTTTCTGCGTGACTGTGACTGTAGCCACTTAAAGAGCGGCTTCACGGCGGGAGGGAAACGGGGAACAACAGGGAACAAGGAAAAAGGCCCTAGAGCAAACATTCAGGTCTGTTTACACAAGACACAAATTAGCAATTGTCACTAACAGTCCTCGCAGTCCACAACCAGCAAATCTGGCTCCAAGGACGCCAAATCTGTCCAAAGTTTGAAGCCGCAACCAGCTGCAATCCCTCGTAGCACCTCCACCATTGAAAGTGTCAATGCAGCAACGCACATCGTAGATGCGGGTTGGCGTGTTCTTGTCTTGTCGGGTGTCAGGTGACCATTTCTCACCACAGGAATCTATGAAACACCTGCATCCACGCCACGTTGTGTGCGAGTCGACACTGTAGTGACACAGCACGGTGTGAATTGCAGTTGTGTAGAAGAGGTGTGTTACCCGGATATTCTTTATGTCCTTAACCCTTAGCATGTGGGGTCAAAAATGACCCCAACGGTTGTTATTTTTCTAAATCCTTCTAAAGAAAAATTGTGATATATTCATATTCGAAGTATTCCTCATTAATCATGTTTGTGACATGAGGCAATATTTTTCTTTATTTATGCTTTCATTAATTTTGAAAAAATATTTTGTCCCAATATTTTGAGAACTTTGATAGGGAGAGTGTAGCTATTGCTGGGTTGTGCATCCAAGGGTTAATGTACATTTGTTTTTGTTTCTCTCCAGGTGAAGAAGCATCAGCAGGCAGTGGTGGGCTTCCTGGAGGCCAATCGAATCAGCTTCCGGGAGGTGGACATCACCATGCTGGAGGAGGAGAGGCTGTGGATGTACCGCAACATCCCCGTCAGCAAGCAGCCGGAGAGGGGGAACCCAGCGCCGCCTCAGATCTTCAACGATGAGCACTACTGCGGCGTACGTTCCCTCCGCAAGGCTGTTTGTTGACAATCGTATGATTCATTCAAGTGTTCGATGGTACGGATTGTGGGATCTAAGAAGGTGCTGCATTGTAGCGATGGGGCTCATGGGTTCTTGAAGGGCTTTCGTTCCTCAACCTAAGTATCTTGTTGAGGTCTGATGGAATTGTTTGGAATCTCAAGGCTTTCTCGCCGCAGATCCTCAAAGAGGAGCACTACCGTGGCGTACGTTCGCACTCCAAGGCGGTTTGTTTACAATTGAATGCGATTCATGAAAGTATTCAATCTTACAGATTGCGAGATCTGCTGTAAGAGGGAGCTGCATTGTAGCTGAAGGGCTCAGCAGGTTCTGGAGGGGCTTTCGTTCCTCAACCTAACTATCTTATGGAGGTCTGATGGGAATCTCCAAGTGGTCATGGGGCGGATGATGGGTAGGTTTGGGTCCGTAGTTGACGTCAGGACCAAAACTGAGGGTCCATGTAAGTCGTCAGTCAAGTTAAGCGTCAAGGAGCAGCTAAGACTCGATGCTGCGATTGAATATGGCTGCCAGAAGCTGGAGAACCGTGGGATCTCCTTAGACGAGCGCATGGCAGGAGTAGGATATGGTCGGTTCACGATGGTCAGCTCGTCCTCTGTCGAGATCGCTCGCGGCTGTGTAATCCCGCCGTAATCCCCCTCATGGATGAGGCGGATTAAGCCCTGCGCCGGCCCTCTCGCTTCCTGTCTGTCTTTTCTGCCCGCAGCAAGAGGCCGGTCGGATCCCGGCCGGGATATTGACTGCTCTTAGGTTTATATGATTACATAATGTCTCTTGTTTTGTTTTGTTTTTTATCCCTTTCAGGACTACGATGATTTCTTCCAGTCCAAGGAGAACAATACTGTGTTTGCATTCCTCGGGATGAGCTCCAAAGCCCCAGTCGTAGTAAGTCGGCGTGCTGGCGACGTGGGTGTATGTGTGTGTGACACATAAACATACACACAAAGACATACACACAAACACACAAATGTCAGCCCCTGTGGAAAATAGATAAATCAGCACAAATGTGATGAAGTCCCTCTAATCCCATCCCGCCTTCCGTCCCCGCAGGAGTCCGTCTCAGAAATCGTGTCCTCGTAGACCGTGTCGACCATTTCTGACATCCGGCGAGGACCGCGACAACGTCCGTCCCCCGTCCTCCCCCTCGGCTTGGATGCTCCACGTCCCCCCTCGTGTTGCCAAACATCACACCTCACCACCTTCCGCCCGACCTTCGCTGGCTTCGCCTCCAACGTTCCTCTCACTCCTGCGCGGGGCTATCAGAGCCACACCCAAAGTTTTTGTGACTTTCTACTTTTTTGTGGACATTGAGCGGATCTAGCGTCAATATCCCGTATGTGCCCGTATCAGTGAGTATGTATGGGTGGGTTTGTAAGATTTTTTATGTGTTGTAAAATCACAGCTAGTCGTCCTGATGACTCTCTGCCATTGCTGACAAACAAACGAAAAAAAATAAAAAATACAGCGGACCAAATTGAAGAACCAAAACTCCCAAATCATCGGTAAAGAACAGGTTCAATCAATGTCATGAGGTCTTCAGGGATGCACAGTACGATACAACACAAAGAATACAGTACAATAGAATTAACACAATACACTGTAATGCGATCTTTATGTGAGGGCTCACCATACTACCCTGCTTTCTTTCTTCCCATTCTTCCCCCCATCCCACCTCTCTTTCTCTCTCCGCGTCCCCCCCTCGACTCCCCTCGCCTCGCCTCTCTCAACCCTCAGTCACACTCATGTTACCTTTAATGCTTTTTTTTCCCCCCTTGTGTAATGTAGTTCATCAGATACACACAGATGCGTCTCACTCCTGCGCACCCGCTCCTCCCTTTCTTCACCGCCCCCTTACACACACACACACACACACACACCCTCTCTCCATCCCCACGGCTCTGTGCCCCTCTGCTGCTCTTTCCTCTCCTTATTAAATTCACTCGGGTGGATGGTTGGTTAATCGCGTTACGTTTACATATGAGGGGACTAACACAAACAGATGCACAGACACAAAAAGCCTCTGTCCCCCGAACGTTGTGCCATCTTGTGACGGGATACGAGAATTTATATCCCACTGTCCAACCCGGTTTCTGTGTGTTTGTGTGTGTCGATATCAAACGCAGCGCTGTAAGCTAGCAACGGAGCGCGTGCTCAGTCTGAACAAAAAAATAAACAAACGTTTGCACAGAATGCTCGGATTGTTTGTCGTGTGTAGCTCGTGTGAGGCGTTTGCTTCGATGTGGGCCGGTCACACTTTGTCGCACATGCCACAAAATGCACGACAACCCCTCGGTTCTCCGATACTTCCTCTTCCACACCAACGCTGAAGAATTGTGGGAGGCCCAACGGCACGTGTGCGCTCATGTGCGCGATGTGTTGACAAATCCAACCACGGGAGTATGTGGTGTTTATCTGCATGGATCTGTAGGTACACACAGTAGTGCAGGTACTGTATGTTACACAGGTGAGTGTGTATTTATGTGTGTGCACATACAGTATAAGAATGAATATTAACTTTTATTTCATTGCCTGTTTTCTGCCTCTCTTTGGGAAATTGAAAGGACCATTTTGGGAGTACTTTTCTCAGTCTAGACGCTTCCATTTTTGCAGTTACTATAGCTTCAGTACAACACAACCACAAGATTAATGGACTCCACCACAATCACAGGATCTTAAGTCCCCCAACTCACACCGGACATCAGATGGAGTAATCTCAAGGTTGTGCCTCCATCCGTGTTCCACTTGTTGTGTTGTCCTGGGGTCAGTATCTGCCTGGAAAAGCTGTTTGCTCCGGTCCCCCGAAAAGGGAAGTGCAACACGGGGTACGTGTGGGAAAGGAAGGGTTGTGCTTCGCTTTAGTAACCGGAAAGCCATTCTGTAGCAATCAGATGGAGCTTAGGCACACGGCTGAAAATGCTGATTTGGACAGTTGTGTAACATCACCCTCTCTTACATTAAGGACCGTGGCATGCACGCCGACAGCTAAGAAACAATATGCAGTAATTCACGAAAGAATTAGCTTGAAACGCGTGCATGCACCCCATGTGTGCGCGACATTTTGGTGACATCGCTACATTGTGTCTGTCTGGGTTTCCTGTGATCCCAAAGCATGATGGGAAAAAAAAAAAAACTTAAATGAAGCAGGGAGCATGAGTAGACGGGTTTATTCAGTGTAAGTACCACTGGACTCAATGCAGATTTGGATAAATTGTTATTATTCAGGTGGAAGGATTTCCCTGATCTCCAAATTCAAGGGGGTGTCCAACAGAGATAAGCACCACAGCTGATGGGTAAATACTTTTTTGTTTGTTTGTATTTGTTTTTTTGGAGATAGCTACCATCACGTTTCTGACTTTGGTATAAATTTCTCATCTACCTCTGAAAGGACCGGTAATCGAGTGGCACCATCAACTCCGACCAGGGTCGAACGGGGCGGTTACATAAGAAAATTGAACATCTCCCCTTGACAGTTTGCAGAGTGGTTGCGTTGCGGTTTATAACAGGAACTGAATCACAAACAAAATCACTGACATCAGGAAAAATTAAAACTGCTTTTTTTTTTTTTTTTTTTTTTTGCGCTCTTTCAGAAGCGGAAGCCTCTCACATTTCTCTCCAGTTTCTTGGAGAGTCGGTGCACCACTGGTGCGTTCCATTCGAAGCATTTTTGTTGTCGCGCCGCAAGACGACTAAACAAGCCTCCAACATCTATGATCGTCCTCTGAGGTAAGTTAGCAAACAACACTCAAACAACATTACTTAGTTTGCAAATGCAAGTGCATGTATTTGTTTCTATTCTAACCTATTTTTGTCTGACTTAGCAACATTTGAAATTTAACTCTAATGATTTCTCTCATGCTACTGAAGTATTAGCACCACCTGAGTATTTCTTGTTTCAGAGTCAGATTTAGCAAAAAAAAAAAAAAAAAAGGAAAAAAAAGAGAAAAGGCATAGGGGAAGAGTGATGAAACATTTATCTGTCTACATTACGCAACCAAGGTCCTTCCTCATCATCAAATCAGTGGCCAAGTTGACAATTGTTTTCACTTCAAAGACCTGAACTGGCTTTAAACCAATTCTGTGCGCTGGACAGTTGCACTTCTCGAGGTCGACCTCACGAGATACTTTGAAATATTCATATTCATGTGAGGCAAAGGCTGTTTTCAGTGACTGGATGGACGGAGGACAATGTTGTTTATTTGTGCAAAATCATAAATGCAGTACACATTAAAAGAAAGTTGAATTTGAAGTGTGGTCAGCAGCGTAATTGGTGTAATTCGCGTAAACATCAATGTCAGCGACAGAGGAATGGGTGGCAGGGTGAAAGGAGGAGGTGGCGTTTGCAGTTTGGGTTTAGCTTGTAGCCACGTTGACCACATGCCACTGTTTGCTTGCACATGTCATGGCCTCTTTTTTAGTTTTGTTTGGTTTTTCTGCTCGTCATGCCTCGGCCTGTTCATAAAACCAGATTACAGACGATTGCTTGCAAACGCATCCGCACATTTTTTTTCTTTGCTCCTCTTGTGTATCGCTTTGAACAAATGAAATAATGTAAATATTGTGCAAAACCAGATCAAGTCTGGTCTCATCCTCCGTCTGTAATGATTGATCGAAATGTCAACACACGTCCCGTTTGCAGTCCAAGTCCAGTCAGTCGTTTTGATTCATAACAGTGGACAGGAGACATTTTAGGATAGCTTTGCCTTTTTTTCTTTTTCTTTTTTTTTTTTTGTAAAGAAAAACAGACTAACCATGTTCGTAGAATAGGTTGTAACTGTAACATTTCCCTATTTCTTGGCGCTTCGATGCTTGGACCACGTTAGGATTTGCTCCTGAGATCAGTGATGACCTTTCTTCCTGCTGTGAAGATCATGAAACCTCATTTACTTCTTCTCGTCCCCTTTGGTAAGTTTTGACCGTGAAGTCATCTGATTCAAGTTGTACCTATTTTACTAGGGGTTGTTACTGTGGCCAGTAAACTGGTAAAAGTGTGAAGTGTAACATGTGATCCTCTTTTCCTTCTGTAGGTCTACTAAATCTACCACTATTTACTGGTTAGTACAACTTTCTGCATGTGTTTGGTCAAAAACTTGCCTATTTCTGCCTAACAACTAATGCGAGTTGGTGTTACAACTCTTTCTAATTCATCGTTTTTAACAGAGTGTGATCAAATCCGTCTGGTTGGCGGACCCTCGCGATGCGCCGGCAGAGTTGAGGTCTTCCACCGTGACGAATGGGGAACAGTGTGCGATGACTTCTGGAGCATCATCAACGCCGCCGTGGTGTGTCGAGAACTCGACTGCGGGGTGGTGATCGACGCCAAACGGGCCGCTTTCTTCGGAGAAGGAAAGGGCAACATCTGGTTGGACGACGTCCGATGTGGCGGCGAGGAGTCATCGATTTCGAAGTGCGAACACAAACCGTTCGGGCAGAACAACTGCGGCCACGGCGAAGACGCTGGAGTCATCTGCTCAGGTACGCCATTGACGTCCTCCTCCGGGTCACGTCGAGGTCCTGTTCTCGTCCCGATATATCTCGTTTTATCTAAGCAAAGCTCAATTTTCTTTATTCCAGAGCATGTCAGGCTGGCCAACGGGACTTCCCGATGCAACGGAAGAGTGGAAGTCTACACCGACGGCCGCTGGAGGAAAGCGTGCAACTCCGCCTGGAACAATGAGGAAGGTCAGGTGCTGTGCACAGAGGTCAGCTGCGGCTCTCCAGTCAAGCTTGATCCGACGATAAGCTTCCCCGGCAGCAGCGCGTTGCCCGGAATCCACGCCAGATGTTTCGGAAATGAAACCTCAATCTCTCTGTGCAACTTTACCGAGCCGGCTGCGGCCTGTAACGACGTCCCCATCTCCTGCGCAAGTATGGGATCTTGTGTTATTCTTGAAACTACTACCCTGAATTTGCTATTCCACCAGAACTGACAAAGCTCATTGGACGATGGGTCAAAAGCCCTCAAAGATCCGACCCTGGAGGACTCAACCTATGTCTCTCTTTCGTTCCACCAACAGATAGCAAACCAGTTCGCCTCGTCAACGGGAGCCATCGGTGCTCCGGCAGAGTGGAAGTCTTCCATGACGGACGTTGGGGGACAGTCTGCGACGACGGCTGGGGCATGCAGGAGGCGGAGGTCACGTGCCGGGAAATGAATTGCGGCACCGCTTTGTCGGTGAGGTACAAAGACTTCTACGGCCGAGGTCAGGATCAGATGTGGTTGGATGACCTCGACTGCACCGGTCGCGAGCTGAGCCTGGCCGAGTGTCCGCACAGAGGTTACGGGGTGCACGACTGCAGTCACAGTGAAGACGCCGGTCTTGAATGCTCAGGTAAAAAAAAAAAAAAGCCCTTGAATTGATCATTAAACGAAAAAACACAAACGTCGCCCCTGTCGAGTACCCTGGAACTTTCTTGTGTTTGATTTCTAGAGCTCATCAGGCTGATCAACGGTACCAACCGCTGCTCGGGCCGACTCATGATCAGCCACGGAGGCCAGTGGGGGAAAGTGTGTCAAAACAACTGGAGCAAAAAAGAGTCGGACTTGGTTTGCCAAGAACTCATGTGCGGAAATTCGAAAAGTCGCAGCCCCTCGTATGGCGATATCACTGGGGTCCCCATCTACTCTGCTAGATGTCCTCAAGGTGACACCTCCATCAGCCAGTGTGCGTTTGAGGTGCAGCCTACAGACTGTGAGAGCGTGTCTATCACGTGCTCAGGTAAGATTTGAACCCTCAATGGATGGAACGTAAAAAGAAAAATCACCAAACAAGCAAATGATGATCGACATCCCATAGGTAACCCGCTCCTGAGGCTTGGCAACGGTACCGATCGCTGCTCTGGGCGGGTGGAGATCTTACACGAGGGCCAGTGGGGGACGGTGTGCGATGACGAGTGGGACATCAGAGACGCCCAAGTGGTGTGTCGAGAGATGGACTGTGGGACAGCATTCGCGGCGAAACCCGGCGCCTTCTTCGGCCCGGGCCAGGGACAAATCTGGCTGGATGATCTCAACTGCGTGGGGAACGAAACCTCCATCGGGCACTGCCGTCGCCCCAGCTACGGCGAAAATAACTGCGATCACAGCGAAGATGCTAGTGTGGAGTGTTCAGGTAACTAAGCTGCAATCGCTGGTTTGATATTCGTCAGATCCACACATGTTGTGATATTTGACATCTCTGATCCTCATTTTCTTGCGTTCCAGCTTATATAAAGCTGACCAACGGGAACGACTACTGCTCAGGTCGGGTGGAGTTCTTCCACGAAGACCACTGGGAGCCGGTTTACGCCGTCAACTGGGGAATGAACGAGGCTCGGGTGGTGTGCCGAGAGATGCGCTGCGGGGACCCCGTCTCGGTCAGCGGGTCTTTCGGAGATAGCGGCGGACCGAGAGGGTGCAGGATCACTTGCAATGGTGCGGAGACATCCCTGAGACACTGCTCGGTGGGAGAATACGCCAGGACGAGCCAAGACAGGGAGGCCACGGTGGTGTGTTCAGGTGAGATCGGACATCTCAGAAAAGTTATTCAGACTGAAATTTAAAAAACTGTCTGTTCTATGACTGGTCCACCAGCTGTGCTCATCTCCAAAATCTGTCTATCTGTCTATCTATCTATCTGTCTATCTATCTGTCTGTCTGTCTGTCTGTCTGTCTATCATTCTTCCTTCCGTCCTTCCTTCCTTTCTCCCTTCCTTCTTCCTTCCTTCCTGTCTTTCCTCCCTTCCTTTCCTTCCTTCACTCCTTCCTACCTTTCTTCCTTCCTTCCTTCCATCCTTCCTGTCTGTCTGTCTGTCTTTCCATCCTGCCATTCTTCCTTCCTTCCTTCCTTCCTTCCTTCCTTCCGTCCTTCCTTCACTCCTTCCTACCTTTCTCCCTTCCTTCCTTCCATCCTTTCTATCTGTCTGTCTGTCTGTCTGTCTGTCTTTCCTTCCTTCCTTCCTTCTTCCTTCCTTCCTGTCTTTCCTTCCTTCCTTTCCTTCCTTCACTCCTTCCTACCTTTCTTCCTTCCTTCCTTCTGTCCTTCCTGTCTGTCTGTCTGTCGTCTGTCTGTCTATCTATCTATCTATCTATCTATCTATCTATCTATCTATCTATCTATCTATCTATCTATCGGT
>OMPJ01028526.1:0-38645 GCA_900312935.1 Carapus acus
AGAGGGGAGGAGAGGAGAGGAGGGGCGAGGAGGGGGGGGGGGGGAGAGGGGGGGGGGAAGGAGAGGGGAGAGGAGAGAGGAGGGGAAGGGAGGAGAAGAGAGGAGAGGAGAACAGAAGTTAAGGGGAGGGGGGGGGGGAAGAGAAGAGAAGAGAAGAGAAGAGAGGGGAGGAGAGGGGAAGAGAGAAGAGAGGAGAGGAGAGGAGAGGTGAGGAGATGAGAGAAGAGGAGAGGGAAGGAGAGGAGAGGAGAGGAGAGGAGAGAAGGAGGAGAGGGAGGAAGAGGGAAGAGAGGAGAGGAGAGGGGAAGAGAGGGGAAGAGAGGAGAGGAGAACAGAAGTTAAGGGGATGGGGGAGGGGAAGAGAAGAGAAGAGAAGAGAAGAGAAGAGAAGAGAAGAGAAGACAAGAGAGGGGAGGAGAGGGGAAGAGAGAAGAGAGGAGAAGAGAGGAGAGGAGAGGAGAAGTTAAGAGAATGGGAGAGGAGAGGAGAGAGGAGAGGAGAGGAGGGGAGAGAGCTAGTTTCATCACAGCCTGCCAGTGGTTTCGGTGGTTGTCGATCCTCGCTCATCAACATTAATGACATCCACCAAACCAGCACAACTGTAAACAGACACTTTCACTCAAAAGCGTTGCGTTGAAAAACAGCATCGTAAAATATGTAACTGAAACATGCGGCAGTTGAAAAGAGTGAAACGGTAAACACAGAAACTTGAGGATACAGCTGGAGGCGCCAGGATGCGGCGCCGAAGATCCAACGTCGTCTTTGCTGTCCGTCGCCTGAGTGTGTTTACATCGACTGCAGTCCCAGGTGGGACTGACGCTTGTGAAGAGGTGGTTGAGGTTGCTCATTTGTGTGTGTGTGTGTGTGCACATGTGTGCGTGCGGCTGTTGTTTGAACGCTAAATGAGCGTGAATAAAAATAATGTGGGCAATATCAACACGGGTAACATCCTGCCGAGGAACACTGCGTGCCGCAGGGAGAGCAATTTATCAGCTCTTATTAGTCCTGCCTACTTTTAAGTCTTGGAGTCATCAGGATAAAGCAGGAGGAGGATCACAGGATAAAATTTGATGGAAATATTCTGGAACTGTTGGTAATATCCAGAGTCTCCATGAGTCTGTCTAGGTCCCGCTTTAAAAACAGCGACTGCTGAGAGGGACGGTGTCGTCTCATCGATTGTACAACCAATCGTTTTAGGACAGTCCACTGGGGACCTCAACCCCTGGACGCTGACCAACGCCTACCGACCCCTGACCCTGCGCCGGCCATCAGGCGGGAAACAGCATCCTGTCAATGGCACACTGCATGCGGTCCCAGTTCTTCCAGAAGATGGTGAAGAAGCACACGCCAAGAATGGTGGCCATGACGTGGTAGCGGCTCCTCAGCAGTGGCGCGGCGAACTTTGCGGCGGTGGAGACGCAGACCAGGATGACGGTGATGATGGCCAGCATGATGTTGATGCTCTTCCCCAGCAGGACTCTGGCGTCGCCGCTCTCCAGCTGCACCGTCTGCTGGTGCTGCTGCTGAAGCTCCAGCTTGGACACGCGGGTCTGGCAGGACTCGAGCGCCTCCTGGCGGAAGGAGGGACAAAATGTCTGGTTAAGCCTGAGCAACTCCTAAGAGTGGACGTGTCCTCAGCGGCTGAGGTACCTGGATGTCTCGGGCCCTTTCGCAGGCCTGGTAAGCCACCCGCTCCTCAATGCTGGCCAGCTCCTGCTTCAGATCAGACATCTCGTGCTGGTGGAGCTCCGTCAGGTCGTTCAGCTGATCCTCCAAACGCTCAAACCTGGGGGCCGATGCAGGAACATCAGTCAGCAGTGAGAATGCTACGCTAATAAATAGGAAACATCGGTATAAGTCGGAGCTCGGCGCACCTGTATCGTTCCTCCTGCAGGGTCTGGCTGATGTTGCCGTACTCTGTCTTCAAATGGGCCTTAAGCAGCTCCAGCTCCTCCTCCAGCTGGCTCTGAGCGTCCCTCAGCTCACTAACCTCCTCCAGGCACTGTCCCAAGCTGCCCTGGCCGCCGCCCGCCGCCTCCTTTCCCAGCCCCTCCGACGCCCCGCCCCCTGCTGGGTGCCCGTTACTGTCTGCTATGGACGCGCTCCCCGAGGAGCACTCGTCGTCACTGGGGTACTTGACCTTCCCCACCATGGTGGCGCTGCTGCTCAGTCCCTTGCCCTCGCTGTCAGTGGGCAGCGTGGGGGGAACGTCCAGGGAGTTTTTGAGCTGCGTGATGTTGTCGGCGCTGCCGAATTTGTTCCTGATGAGATTGGCGAACTCTCGTGGCTTGCTAAAGAAAAAAGGCGGTGAGAGGGAGACGCCCGGTCCGATCGTCTTTATCTTGTCCATGGTTGGGTGACGGCCGCTGCCGGTTATGTCCCTCAGCAGCTGTTTGGGCGATTCCCTCGGCAGGGTGGTGTGTTTCACGGGCGCCGGCTGAGCGGGTGGGCTGGACAAGATTTCGTTGTCTTTCATCTTGCGGTGGTACTGCTCCAGCTTCTTCTGCATCTGGGCGATGTTCTGGGCCGACTTCTGGTTCTTCTTCTCGAAAATGTGCTTGATTCGCCCCACTTGCTGCTTGTCGGCGCTCTTCATCAGTTTGAGGTACTCGGCTACGTTCTCATTTCGCGCCGTCTGCTCGATCTTCAGCTGTTCGGTCACTTTTAGGATCTTCTGCTGGATGCTGTCAAGGCAAGAGCGGCTGCGCTGCAACTCCAGGCCCAGACTGCGATTGGGACCGAGGTCGCTCAGATCTACGTCCAGGTTGTCGTCCGAGGATCCCCTTCGCATCGACCACGGGCTGCTCAGGAAATTGCCTTCGCCACTTTGGTCCACCTGGACAAGGAGAAGCTCATATTAGAGTGTGTAAACAGCAGAGAAGACACAGAGGCACATGCAACAGAAACCCTTACACTACGTCCCTCTCTGCGTCCCTCGGACCTGCCTCGACATTACCTGGCGTCTGTGGACGCTCGTCTTCTCCAGCCAGCCTCTGGCACTGAGCATTGTAACTGACAGTTGTGGCTCGACAATCCTCTCTTATCACGTGTGCTACACCCTGTGAGCCTTTGTGACTGCGTGTGTGTGTGTCGGATTGCGACATATCATATAATGCAACGCATCATGACATCCTCATGACGTCATCAGAGACTTGGCTGGCAGTCAAGAGAGACGGCACTCCCAGTGACGTGGACACACACACACACATACACACACACACACACTAATTACTCTGGGGCCACAAGAGATTTATTCATCTGACAGGAGCACGGCAGTGCGTTCAGATGCTAAATTACACTTGCAATCCCATTCTTTTAACTTATCCCACTTGAAATATTTTATGTCAACGCTTCATTGGGTAGTAAAGCAGATGGCACGCATCCCTTAACAACCAATAACCATTACGGTTTCTATTCATTGTCTATTGATCAGGTAATAGCACCTTTCCTCCAAGCGTGTCTGCACTCGCTCTGCAAGCACCAAGCGTATGCGCAGTGACCGCCCGCCTCGCCGCAACACTGCTAGCACATCGCTGCGAGGCCATCTGGGTGTGTGTGCTTACGCTTTAATTGGCACATCTGTTACTGACAGAAATTAATCCTGTTTGCTCGTTTTAGCACATCAGAGGAACATTGATTAGCGAACATTCAAGTCACAGTTATTAATATGTTCAACAGAAGCAGAGCACACACGGCTAACACAGGGGTTAGGGTTTGGGGTTAGGGTTAGGATAGGGATTATGTCAGCAGTGATGTCAGCAGTAGAGAAATCTTCACTCGGGTTCAACAAAAAGGTCAACCAGGATCCACACGCCAAGTCTTCCACATGACAGCAAAGTCAACTTTCAGGAAGTGAAACAGGTCAAATTTGGCTAATGCAGCATTTCCAAAAGTGACTCAACCACTCAGCGAGATGAACAACTGTGGCACCGGGTTTTTAGAGCAGAGGTGTGGTGCTGAAGGTTACACAAAGGCCTCAGAAGCCACCGAACAACGGAGAACGTTCGCAGCGCAGCGCTAATTGAAAGAGGAGAGGTGGAAGTACTGAAGGCACAATCTGCACAAAAGCAGCACGGCAGTCCTTCAGAATCACCAAGGATGTAAACAGACTGTGGTGACTCACGTGGACTGAACGATCCATCCCACTCAGTTTGGCGTTTCCACACTAGTTTGTCGAGGTTCTGGCACGCCTACACGCCCCCAGTTTGCCACACCGCCTGACACTCGACTGTCAGGTGGAGCGGGTTTATTAGCCAATCACGCTTGGCGAGACTTTCAACCAAGCACATGAATGCAAGCTAATCCTTCAAGAATCAGACAGTCAAGTGTGATTCATATTGGTGTAATTACGCCTGGCAAACACTCCAACCGAGTGAGCGCGTGGTGCATAGCAGGCAAATGTTACTCGTCCGTCTTACGAGCGTTTTGACCTCATCCTCATTCCACTCTCTCCCCCTCCCCAGCGTCTCCGCGCCTGGGGACACAGGACTCTTTCTCTGCGGGGAAAAAGGACCACTTTGTCACGTCCTACCTCGGCTTTGTCTGCAGCCGTGCTGATGAGGCCAAGTTGCTGCATATGGATTCGCTAGCCTGACGCACAGGCGGCGAGAGCGGCAGCCAATCACGGCCGAGCTCCAAAACTGTCATTTACCTGCAACCACACACACACACACACACACACAGGCACACACAGACACGCACGGCTCCCTTTTGTCAAACCTGTTTGTCAGATGAAAGCACCACGTGATACCTCCCTATTTCATGAGGAAGTGCAGGGAGGAATGGTGTTTTCGGTCACTCGCAAAGACAAAGGACAGCCTGTTCAATCTGCCTTGCCTGGAACTAAACTACCTCACCAGACACTCACACGCCACCACACACAACTTTGTGAGATCTGTCAATATTTTTCTTCGTTGTGTCAAGCCGCTGAGGGCAAATGTGGAGCACTGGGGCTGTTGTTTACTGTGTGGATCCTCCGCAGCCTGGTCCCTCCGTGAGCAAACAATTATCTCCCAGGAGTGGGAGATGATTGGAATCCCGACCCCCTTTCACATCTGGAGCACTGGATGTTTGAGCTCGTACCCCGCAGCTGGGGCGAAGGGCGTATGCTTCGACAAAGAAACGCGGCAGAACTTGCCAGAACGTCTCATGTGTCACAGTGATGTAACCCACATGCATTTGTTGCACGCAAGCGAATCAAATGCGAGAATAACGTCCGGCTGTTTTCTCGTGACAATGCTTCAGAATGATCCTCCAGCGACCCACATGTCACTCTCCTCCACACACACACACAAGCTGATTCACTGGCTGGGGCGATCTTAACGGTTCTGAATGAACAAGAGGTTCTGCTAAACGAATTAGCCTCGCCACTGATGGAAACGTCCCCCCGTATTTGCAGTGAAGCTGCCCTAAGTTTCACCCCGTCTCTCTCCCAAACCGAAGCTCTGCTGCAGCCCCATCTGCAGGTTTTGGGAGGGCCAGGGGGGGGTTGATAGGGTTTGAGAAAAATTGGGACAGCTCTGGATTTGATTAGGGGAGGGAGAGGTCCTCCGTTATGAAAGCACAGCCTGGAATGAAGTGGAGCTGATAAGTGGGGGCCTCGGAACCCTGCGGAACCTTCCTGAATTCCTCAGGAGGCCTCAGTTTCTCTGGGCTTAGAGCAGAGCCGTTGCGGAGACATCGGTGGAAAACTTTTAGGGACTTTCTCAAAGCTCGGCTGTTTGCACCTGGGTACGGTGCTACAAATCTGAGAAGGTGAGACAAAGCAGCATAGAAAACCTGAGATACCATCACAGGAAAGCATTGGCGGTATGGAGCACATTGTCTGACTGCAGGCCGGAGAGCATCTGGTGAAGGACACTCTACCCCCCACACACCTCCCTCAGGATGCCTCTCTCGCCCCCACACACCTCCCTCAGGGTGCCTCCCTCGCCCCCACACACCTCTGCGTGCCCGCACGGCAGCTGTCAACCTCTTTAATGCGCCATGACATTGAGACGGGCACCGTGACTTACGGGGATCCACCCTAAATCCCGAAGGATTCAGCTGCTTTCGGGTAAGTTGGGCAAAGTTGGGAGGCGTTCTCAATTCTCCTTCACATAGCGCCCCCTGCAGTGCAAGATCAAATGAGGCGTTGACTTTGTCACGCAAGCAATAGTGTCCTGAGCTCTTCTGACAGCTTCATAAGCTCCTCTAATTAGGGACCTGGTGCTGGGGACGACAAGCGTGTGTTTGTGGAACAATATTTGCAGAGACTTGCAGAAGGTAAACAAACCGATCCTGTTTCCAGATCCAGTTGCTGTCCCACCCTGTTCAGGGTGTCATCCAAACAACGCAGATGGTTAATCGAACAAAGGGAGGACGAGAAAGAAAAAAGGGATGATCTGCTCTGCTGGGAGCGAGGGACCAGTCAGCTAAGGGTGGGAGAGTTCGGAGGTTTGGGGATGATGAATGGGGGGAGATGTGAAAATGGGACTTGTTTAGTGTCCCCTCTCCTTCTCTCTCCCTCCCCTTTCCCTCTTTCCCTTCCTCTCTGTTCCTTTTAAGAAAACTCGCAAACACGTCCACCGAACAGCACAGCGGCGCTGGCACACGAACAAAACCGTCCCTTCAGAAGAGAACACAGCCACAGAGAGGAAGAAGCCCGCAGAGCTTATTGGTATTCCCTCCAGCTGATCACACGCTCTTCCTCCCCCGGCTCACGCGGGGGAGTTGGTGGGGGGGGCCGAAAGAGGAAGAGAAACAGAGAAGAGCAAAGGAGAGGCATCACTGCCTGTCGTACGACGAGAGAGAGAAAGCTGACCCGACAGCTCCACCTCCTCCCTTCATCTTTGTCCCACAGCTGCCTCGCTCTGATTGCAAAACCTTCTCCACAAGAAAAAGAAGAGAAATAAAACTTTGCCTCTTGGGCGTAAAAGCAGAAACAAAACTAGAGGCGGGACAGTTAGAGGGCTCCAGTTTTTAGGCGGAAATGAAAGACTTGAGACGCTACGTCGCCATTATCTCTGATGGCTGACGCGCGGCTAAATCGATAGCCCATTAACACCTCCGGCATCTGGGGCGGCCCTCGCTGAGCTGGGGCGTGGGGGGGCTATCGGAGGGGTGGAGGGAGGGATGGGCCGCAAATGGGTTTCAATTAAGATTAATCAGCAGCCATGGACATTGCAGCAATTGAAAGTGGGAGAGGACGAATAAGGTCGGCGAGGTCCGCTTATGTCTCCCTGTGGACACTTGCGCACACACAACAGCCATATAAGTCAAACACGACATGTTCAGAACATCATTACCATGGCGATGGGAGTGGCGACGGCCACCGCTTTGCAGAGCAGGCCCAGGCTCAGGGGTGGAGGTGAAAGGTCACCCCTGCGATAAGACTCTCACTAGAGGGGCCTTGCGTCATCGCTGGCCTGTGGCCCACCGCGTTAGACCGTGTAAAGGCCTGACATGCATGTTCAAGGCTACACTCAAGGAAAGGCGCAACGTCAGGTGACCCGAACCCGTCACCGTCTTTAATCGACTTATTCCTTTGGGGGGCGGAGCCACAACGGCGTTACGGTCAAAAAGCTGAGGTGGAGAAGGGGGACGTGCTATTTCAGTGAATATGCTTTTCTTCTGGTATCTGTGGATTCAAAGAATGGACAGGGGGGCCAAAGAAGGGGACAGGGGGGAACTTAGGGAGCGTAAGTCTTAAAGCGATAGCAACACCACTCTTACCTCGGCTAACAATTGTCTGAGAATTACACTCAGGCTCCCTCGCTGAGCGGCATTGTCGCTGAGTCAGCATTTCTGTTGGTCGCCATTCACTTCCCACAGCTGTGCGACCCGAAATGGACAGCGGAGAAGTCTCGCACACAACAATAAAAAAAGGTCAGCGTGTCTCTGCTGATAGTAAAGCCCAAAGCGTGCTAAGAGCTGAGGGGGATTTGCAGATGAGAAGGCCAAAAACAAAGGGGCAAAGTGGGACAAAGGTCATCGCATTTCCCCCACGCCATCTTCCAAAAAGTGATCGTCAGCCAATGTTTCACAAAAGGCGAAGATTTTCACAGGGAAGTGCGTCAATGGTGATTCAGAAGTGGGTCACGGGCG
The DNA here is from genome assembly GCA_900312935.1 of Carapus acus. NCBI lineage: Eukaryota > Metazoa > Chordata > Actinopteri > Ophidiiformes > Carapidae > Carapus > Carapus acus. The sequence goes on from OMPJ01028526.1 coordinate 8,086, forward strand.
CTTGACGGTCCCTCCGCTGACACGTCCACAATAGATGTTTTTCCCGCATCAATAAAAGCGACAAAGGACCCTCGTCGCCTCGTAACAATGCTAACACGCCGCTAGATGCGTTCGCGGTGACGCGGACAAGTTGGTCCATCATCGCAGGAGCGTGGATTCGCCGCAACATTCTCCTATTCGTGTCTTTTTAGCGTGAGCAGTGAGCCGATGGACGCAGAAGTTACTGTCACCGATTCTTTCAGGGATAAGACGAGGCAACACGGCCACGCTAGCTGCACTTGCTGAGGAAATGTTGCCTCACAAAGCTTTTACCGCCTCATCCTCACCTTCAGTAAATCAGTGTGGCACTGCGGCTGCGGCTCATGTCCATTCAACACACTCTGGATCTACCGCAGTGCCCAGTAATTGGACGTGAAATGTCATCAGAGGCCACGCCGCTGAGGCACATTTCCCATAAAGCACTTTGTCTTGGAGAGGCACCTGCTCAGACGTCTGGCATCAGCTCCACACAGACCTGCGTGGTGGAGTCAGGAATGAAAATCTACAGAATGTGTGGCAAAGTTGTGCTAAATCTCCATCCTGAGCGAGGAAAAAGAGCAGCGAGCAGGCCGTGTCACAACACCAACACGCCTCTTCTAGGAACACAGACTCACATTCATGCCTGCATGCCAACTAGAACCCGGATTGGCGTTTATGCGCAAACAGGGGTGATAGCAGGTTTGACCATGAGAACGAAATGTGGGGGGGTCAGAGTTGCAAATCCTTTCCTCTGAACATGTAAAGAGAGTGCCGATGACAGCGTCCTACACCTTCTCATTACCTTAGACGTTAAGGCAGCTTTGAGGACAGCATGACATCAGCTTTGTTTCAACTTTGGAGACTGACTCATCAACAGGAATGACTGGATTTTTCTTTCCATTTCGTTTTACAGACACACACCCTGCTGATAAGTGATTTTCTGGTAGTGGTGGTGGAGTCACACTGGAGGACGCATTCCTCTCCACTGTGTCATCCCGTGAAGCACCTGAAGTTCTGAGCTTTGGTGATTGGCTTATCTGCTTCATTCATGGGCGCCGTGGCCTGTTTGGTTCCTCCTCCCCAAACCTGTTAGCGTCAGCAAGTCCTCTCTTTCGCAGTAAATTCGCCAGTTTTTACTTCACCATGACGAAACTCAGCAATACGAAACAGCTCCCAAACAAAGGCAACACTTTATATTTCCAAACTCAGATACGTTCACTTGATTTTGAGTTTGTTTGTATCGTGATCGCAACGCGGTACGTTGAAGTGCAACGTGCGCGTAATTTTGCGTGACCGGGGGCAGAGAAATGTATCAATTCGCAACAATAAACGGCAATACAGCAATAACTATGACAACGATTCGTGTATTTCGGTTTCGAGAAACATTCTTTGAGTCAAATATTTGCCCAGCTGCTTCAGGCAAACATCGAGTTCGTTCAACGTAAACTTGAAAACGTGATTTCAAACCGGTTGAACGATGCGTAAGCAAATAATTCCACATCGGGGCGGAGAGGAGAGGAGGGATTGTTATTATCGAGCAGCCCAGTTCCAATCGCGACTGGGTTTAACGTTCCGAATATGCGCAGATTGTTGTGACAATAAGTCAAATTTCGGGGAGTGAGAGAGAGAAAGAGAGAGAGAGAGCGAGAAGCGTCTTTACGCAGCAGGTGGCGCTTCCACGGGACGCACAGGGAGGATAGCGACACCCCATACATTCACATACACTTACACACATGTACACACACACATAAAAAAAACATACACACCCCTCACACTCACCATCGGGCTGTTCAGGTATTTCTCTACTTCGGATAAACTTCGCACGGACACGCTGACTCCGGGCATAATCCACGCCGGCTCCCTGCGCTCCGAGATCGGGAACTTGTTTGGTAGTTTTTCTCTTTGCTTATTTTTGTTTTTGTGTAGTTTTCGGAGGAGCTCCGTGCGCCGCTACGGTCCTTCACCATTTACGCGTAATCTGCTGTCCATGTTTACTCGGACTCCCTCTATCTCCCCTCCACACACACACACACACACTCACACACACACACACATACACACACACGCACACACATACACACACTTGCTACTCACCCCAATATGTAACACACAGAAAAGTGCGTGTGCGCGCGCGTGTGTGTGTATGTGTGTGTGAGAACTCAGAACTCCGCCCATCCGTCGGCTGTAGGCTGGCAGCATGACGAGGGTTTAACTCTTTCAGCACGCTTGCTCCGTTTAAAGAGAATGAAATAGATAATTAAATAGATGATATAAACTTTTTGATAGCGATACAACATTGATGCAACCTCTTATATTCGATTTTTTTTCACATATTGTGATAAAAGTAACAACTTGAACTGTGCAGCATCAACAAATACAACATTGTGCATTAGAACAAGTAATATATTAAACTTACCCGATGTGACACAGGGGTCAACCAAGCCAGGACCAGGGGATCAAAAATTCAAGACTAGATTCCAGCCACCTATTTAGGTTTGTTTCAAATCTGTGTTGAACTTTGAAATCCAAAATATGAGAGAACACATACACACACACAAGGGGACTTTGTATGCAAATCTGCCACAGTCAAAATTATCTTTTATATTCAAATGAAGCAATAGGCATTTGTAGCTCTGGATCCATCCAGTGGGGAGTATTAGTGAGGATTCATGTTGTGATTGTGTATGCGTGTCCTCATGATAGCAGCCTGGTGCCCTCTAAACAACAAGTCCTCTTAAGCAGTCCTGGTCCAAAACAAATCCAGGCAATGGGAACAATCCATCTGGCCCCTTTATTCACGTAGGACTAATCCAGCCAGCAGCCAACACAAATCCCGCTTGCACCACAAATCGCTAAACCGCGGACACAATCAGCGTTTGTTTGTGTCACGGCAAATTGTTAGGGAGGTGGTTTGCAAAAGAAGACCCGATGGGACCTCGGTTTCATTTCCAGATATCTCAATTATAGATCTGGCTCCACAGATCGGATTTTTTTCAGTGATGTGCCGAGCCTGGAGGAGAGTCACGTCACGAGGCCGGTGGTCATCGCACAATCGAGGGCTAAAAACAGCCGCGGCCCACATCATTCTTCTGTTCATCAAGTTTTCATGGCGGTGCCAGTGTCCCTAATTAGCCAGATTAATTCAGCAGGTAAGTACAGCAAGAGAAAGCGGACGGTCGCTGTCCCCCAGCCGCCCCGCCACCACGCCTGCCCATCCCATCTGCCGAGGCCTTATGAAAAATTGATCGACCAATAACACAAGTTGAAAGTCTAGTCCCTTACACCTCCACGTCACCGGACATGGAGCGCAACAGGAAAGAAACAGATTTTACATTATTAATTCAAGAGGAACATGTAAACAATCTAACAGGTTACAGCTGCAGGTGGGCTGACATACAAACACACTGGCGCACTAAGTTTGCATTTCACACCGGGGGGAGAAGTGCTCAGCTGGGTCGTGCGCCTGGCGGATCATGTGAGCGCTGAGGTCATTTTCACTGTTACATGAGGCTGCTTATGCTCGCCAGATAATCTCCAGGCTGTTCTAAGGGGATGTGGCCAGGGAGGGGTCAAAGGTTGATTGGCTGCTTGTATTGGCAAACTGGAGAATGTTAATCCTTTTGCAGTGTGTGTATGGAACACAAAAATTGCCAGGCCTCAAAATCTCAACGTTCCGATTGTGGGTCTGTTTTTTTTTCTTCAAAGCATTATTTGTGCAACTGTCAAGGTCAGAAAATGTCATGCATAAAAACACGTTACTGTACAGTTTTTGCAATATTCCAAGGATTCTAAGTATCTGCAAAGTTTCAGTACCCAACTTGTGTCTTCTTCAAGGTTAAACCAAACTCCCGCATGTACAAACACACGCTGTCAAATGCCTGGGCAACTCTGAGATCTTACACCTGTGGGTTAGCTAGTTTGAAGACACAAATCAACATGTGATAGTGACAAGGAGACATAAGTGAAATGTGGTTTTATTTTCAAGTGACATGACAAAATTTCCATTGATAGCAATTTGTCAAACAGATGCTTTTAATAAACCACTTACAGCTCGGTGGACGCTCTTGCTGTAGTCTATATACATGTATATACATAATACCTTTAGCTCCAAAGAATGTCAATTGTTGACATGCAGTGATCACGCTTGTCCAGTGGACTGGAGGTGGTGGCAGGGTTTGCAATTCTGCAACATCTGACAGATCGGCATTGCCGTTTTTGTCCTTATCACAGCCCCAAAATAAAAAGGTATCGTCAGACGCGAAGGCTGAGGGGCAGCAGACCATCCTCTCAAAATACAAACATGATGTGTGGGGAGAAGCGAAGGCTCAGAGGTTATGAGCACTATGTACAATTAAAAAGCACGGCCAGGCTTTAAGAGTCCGTTACTGATGAGTCAACACGGGCCCATGGGGGCTGTCGATGGTCAATGGCTGCGAGCCGTTCTGGGCTCACTGTTGAGCAAGGTGCCACTGGATGTTCAAGGAAAAGAAGCGAAGAGGGCAAATACAAAAAGAAAATTCACACCGAAAGCCAAGCTGGAACCGACGGCAGCGTGCTTCGCAGCCAAACCCCCACTCTCGCTTTTCAAGTCCTCAAAGCCTTGTGCGGCTGTTGCCCGAAACAGAGAGAGAGAGCGGGAGAGAGAGAGGGCGACCGACAGCAGAGTGTGTCCGCGTCACACTCCCGTGACCACTTGACTGTTGTAATCAGTGGACTCCATCTTGAGGATGTAGGGGATGATACTGTCTATCTGCACGTTCCCAATTAGCCCCGCAAAGAACAGCTCCTCTGTGACGGCAGCGTTCATCAGCCGGAGGGCAGGGAGGCGGAGCAGTAGCTTGGATAATCTAGGAAAAGGAAGGTTCGGAGGAGTGTCACATAGGCAGCAAACCCTACGTTTCCAAACGCAGCTGCTCTGCATGTGAGCGGCTGTCTGGCGGGGAGCACACAAGCGTTAAATCATGCTGACCTGTAGGAGTCCTCTGGGTACGTCCTGGTCACATAATCCTGCAGCTCCATGTAGGCCTTCTCCTGGAATCTCTCTATCTGCTGAGTGTTGTCTATGCCCGGGTGATCTGAACAATTGTAGCACAAGCACACAAATCCTGAGAGAGTTTCAAGTCGATTCATTTCCATTTATTGTATATCTACTGGATTCATGACTTAGATTTATATTTCTGTCATTCAATCCATTCAATAATTGCACGTACAAACTGCCTCGTCTGATTCGGCAGGGGAGTTGGTCACAGATGACCTTTGGTGAGTGGCTTTGTTGAGATATCTATCCTTCCATTAACAGGGCCAGAGGACATTCAAAAAGAGGCAACGATGGCCTCACCTTTCAAAATACCATAATGTTGCATCACATTTTTTGCTTACAGCAATTTCCACTTATGAAGCAGGATCCCCCTGACTGGACACCATGAGGCAACACCGATGATGTTTCCGTAAAGTCAGTTTTTAACTTACACTACAGCAACTTTCAGAGGCTCTCCGGCGTGTTTAACACAAAAAACATTGACAACGATAATAAAAACGCAGACAAACTTGTTTGAGATGTTTCGGTGTCTTGATATGTAAGAGTTAAGCCTACAGACAGTCTGGCCTCAGTCTTGTGAACACAAAACTGTCAGTTAGCAATTTTGGACTGACATTTCCAACAAGTAAATAAAGGCAAAGCAAAACTTTGATTTGACAATGGATTTTTCGGCATTAGATTGACACGCACCAGGGCTGAAGAGGATGATAGCTTTGAGGTAGGCATACTCGTACGAGTCTGGAGAGAGCTTGGACATGCTGTTGCAAAATTCCTGCATCCTCCAGATGTGCTCCATGACTATTTTCACCCGCTCGGGGGAAAGTTTATCTTTGGGAGACAAAAACAAGGACAAAAGCATTAATAATATTCAGAGCAGAAAATTGATTAGAGACAATCTCTATTAGAAAACACACATAGGCAAAAGAACAAACATGATGAAGACATGAAGAGCTGAAAAACAGCAGCGCGCTGGAGGAAAATTGAAGTCGGGCCCTGCAGGCAGCCCCCCCCACCTTCCTGTAAGCTGGTCTGCAGATGGTTGATAATGGCACTCAGGATGGTCCCAACATTCATGACGTTGGAGCACTGTGCCAGGCCCAGGGCGAACAGCTCATTCCAGCAGGCTTTCATCAAGTTAATGTCGTTGTCCTCTCCACTGTGAAAAGAAATGAGACATAATTGAGCTTATAGCAGGGGATGCACAATAGAAAACCGTCCCCATTCCCTATGGTCATGTGATATCTCCCTCCCTCTCTCTCTCTCTCTCTCTCACCAAAACACGTGTGTTCGCTCACATTTGTCTTATCACTCACCCCAAGGCTTGAAAGGCAGGTATGGAGCGAGCCCAATGCATAGAGAGGAAGAGCAGTCGGGACGCCGACTCGCAGATGTAGTTGACGTTGAGGTACTCAGGCACGGGCAAAGGCATCATGAGCTGTCAGACGTTGGAGAAGGGAGCGCATGAGCCATACGAAGCTGCTTGCTCTGTCCGCACACAGCTTGAGGGCTGTGTCTTGGAGGCTGGGAGCCTTTACCTTGAAAGGGATATGGCTTTCCGAGAGTATGGGTCCCTCCAGCTCCACCACAGGACCCGACTGATCCCCGGACATCAGTTGCATCGTGGCCTCAAGCGAGTCTGCGGCCGAGCCATCGCCGGGGTTGAGGACTTTAGCGAGAGTGTCAAACGCTCTAGGGGTCCAAAAACGAAACAAAATTGCACATCAAATGTTCATATCAGAGCTTTATAAGGTCAGCAGGGTTAGACGGAGTTTTAGGTCAGAAACAGAGAGACAGTAAAAAAGAGGCGAAGCACCCCACGACGGCACGTTGTTGACCAACTGGCAGCCAATGTAATTAAGTCGTTAAGAGCGGAGCTAGAAACCACATGGCCCTTCAGGAAATTCTATTAGAGCTTTGTGACCCTCGTGCTCTCGTCTATGCATTAACCTTTACAGCTACTGGAAAGCCTCAAAGCCTCTTCACTCCATATTATATGTCCCTTACCGGGTGATATCGCTGGCAGTCTGCTCGTCTCCTTGGATGTCAGCCATGGAGCCCTCCCCGTTGCTAAGCGTTTCCACTCCCATCAAGTCATTGCCGCCGTCACTGGCCTCTCTGGCTTTGTTGAGGTGGGCGAGGGACGTCACGACGTTTGCCAACGTGCTGAGGTCATCCTGACATGTATCGTCCTGTTTAAAAGGGACGCGCATCAGTAGCATGACTCTTAAATTTTGAAAGTCAGAACATCTGCGATCTAACACCTGAAGGTAAATTTTGTTACAGTGTTATTATGAATATTAATTCATCACCCACTGGATATCGACTCGCACAAACATCAATGTCTGCCCAATTGCAGTGCTTGAGTGTAGCAACGGGCAGGTCCTTCCTTGAACAAGACTGGCGGCCCTAGTAATTCCAGGAATATACACACAAATGTATCTATTGAAGTGTGGGAGATGGCAGATTGATTTTGTGACATCAAATTTTTTTGCACCACTAACTCAAATGTGTGCATTCTTGCTTCCGCTCACGCAGTCAACGGGCTTGCACAGTCTGCGCTCCACATTTCTGTTGTTACACTGCAATTGTTTTCAGGGCTATTTCAGGTATTTTCCGGCTGCGCTCCGTTATTACAGAGCTGTTCGACACCTTAAAAGTCTTAAAAGTACCATCTGATGGAAATCCCCTTTCAAAGGGATGTCAACAGTTAGTTTAGCAAAATGCTGAGGCACAGTCATGGTTTTATGGTCATCTGATGTGAGCAGACCTCAAGCATATGTGGTATGTGTAGAAACATTTTGTGAACTATGTTTTGCAACACAGCATGGAAGAGGTTTACGGTCCAGAAAGTGGGTTGACTTTTGCAAATGGAGAAGCGTTGGGTGTTTTCCCTTGTATCCTGATGACCCTCCTGATATTTCAACCCTTCCAACCATATACTTGACCTGCTCTGAACCAACCCCCCCGCTGCACCCTTTAAAATGGATCTTAGGAGCAATATCTCTGAGAGCTACTCTGCAACTTCGGCAATCACTCGCAGTTTCTTCTAAGTGCATGAGCACGTGATGTTTTAGGCTGAAATGTTTGCTTTTCAACGCTATCAGCCTGTGAGAACATTGTGGATATGTGCATGGCACTGTTCTATTTAGGAATCCAGAAGATATGTTTAGCCTTTACAGTGGCGCTGTGTGACTTTTACATCGGGCCCGTTGCGGTTACGGCATTTCGTTACCTTGTCGGGGGAGGCTGGGATCAAGATGGTATTTTCCATCTTGGAGAAGGGCTGTTGAATGTTGAGTAGCATACTGGACTCCAGCAATCTTGTAGACCTTAGGTCAGAGATAAGCCATTCATAATGTTGCATTCCTGTCGTTTAATTGGGAGACTTAGGAAAACGTTCTACTGGCTACCTCTGTTTTTTCTGAAAGAGTCTCTTGTTGGCAATAAATGAATGAATGTACCTTGCAGTCTCCTTGTCCGATACAAATGTTGGCGTGGCAGCGAGGGGGCTACACAGGTTCTTGCGGATGTAGATTTTCTCAGTGGAGGCAGCACAGTTGACAGATTTTTCTCTGGTGGGCACTTCAACAGGTTTCCTCTCACACTGAACGGCTACGGGGAAGCAGTAAAAAAAAATAAACAATGCGCCTCTCTTGTCACAATATCCTCATAAACCTCCTCGAGAGCGTCAGTGTGGGCCTCTTACAGTCCGGCTTCATGCCCAGAGTGATACAGCGCTGCAGTCGGCAGTACTGGCAGCGATTCCTATGCAGCTTGTTGATGGCGCATTCCCCCGAGCCTCTGCACGTGTACACCAGGTTCTTCCTGATGCTGCGCTTGAAGAAGCCTTTACATCCCTCACAGCTGACAGCGCCGTAATGACGCCCTAAGGGGCAGTGAAGACAAGGTTGGGTCAGAGAACGTATGTGTTTGCTGATGAGACACAGCTAAACACAGCTAAGCTGCGCTCCTACCTGAGGCCTTGTCTCCACAAATCACACAGTACTCCACCACTGCTTTGACGAGTGATTGGTCTCCGCTCTCTGTTACAAACTGCCAAACAAACCAACATAATATGAATGCTGAAAAGAATGTCAAACACAGCAGTACATTTGATAGCTAGATGATTTATCGATCTGTTGATCTTTTACTCAGGGAAAACTAAGATTTGAAATCAAAGGATGCCATTCAGTCCTGCGTCCTCTCAATATCTTCCAGCCGTGATTTGAAAAAAACACTAGCAGGAGGTGCCCACCTGAATTTGCTGCCCACTCAAATCCGGGGAGGCAAACAGCAACTGGTTAACGCCAGAGCCCTCTGGGGTGGTGAGGATGACTTTGTTGGGTGAGCCTTCCTGTTTAGTCACGATCACCTTCCCGCCCGGGGTGTAGTCTGCGTTTGCAAGAATAAACTGCTGTTTTCCTGGAGGTGTTGGCTCCATTGCCGTGACAATCTGAATCTTCTGTCCAGTCTGCTGGTCAGTGACAATCTGACAACACAAGGGAGAAACATGGGAGCAACATTAAACTGCGAAATGTCTCCACTTTTTTGTTCAACCTCTGATCAGAATCCAAATCTCCATGAGATGTCAGATGTGAAAAGAATCTTGTTAAAAATCATCATGTGGCATGCAGACTGTCTGTTGCTGAATTTGAGTGAATGGTTGACTTTTTTTGTTTTGACATTATTTATTGCTTTTGGTGATGGTGAAGAATTGAGAAGGGCCAGTGGCGCAGTATCTTGCCGTTCTGCATTTTGCTGAAGGACATTTGGACATTGTTTTGCGAGAAGCGTGGAATAAATCCAATTAACATTCCAATTCCAAATCCTAGACTACAACCCAGCCTCCTGAGCTTCTCCCATCTTTGAGCCCATGCAAATGACCCTGTGACTAGATGTAGACATGCACAGGTCTGTTACCTGTTCCATCTCTTACCTGGATTCGGTGTCCCAAAGCCATGGTGCTGTCTGCAGACACAAGTTGAATTCTTTGAGTTTGTCCATCCATTCTTTGTCACCATGTAGGAATGTCACTGCTGCTCTCCTCAGCACCCCATCCGGCACATGCTACTGTAGAGGGATTTATTTTGAGAATTATTAATATTATCATATTATCATATCACTGCATTATTCAAGGAACAAAACCATTTTTCGCCAGTACTTGACTCATTACCGATGATAAGGTCCAGTTTGGTTGTTAACTCTGTATTAAATGCTCTTATCTAACATATGAAATAAAATGTTTCCCCTGAGTGAACAACTTGATGATAAACTCAGCAAAATGTATATTGAGTGTATATTGAGTAAATGAGTGTTGCACTTTGACATATGCATCGTTATCACTGTTGTGTCATCTTTTATTGTTGTGCAATTGTGGCCATATAAAACAATTGATAATTTGGATAGTAGGATACTTTTTAAAATCAATGTTAAAAACTACAGCACAGTGTGAGAAATACTAGCTTCTCTGCCTTATCGTTCAAAAATGGAGGACATTTTATTTACTATTTTCGATAGCAAGCAAAGGGGCAATGAGCAAAACCCACAAACTAAATGATGTTTTGTTGGGCAAGTGTGTCTGTCTCTAACTGCGGCCTGTGCTAATCTGGCTAGTGCTAGCACCAAACAGCAATAATGCCGGCCTTGTTCTGCAAATAATGTCGCATAAATGCCGCTATATAGTGTCAGCAACACAACTGTTCAGTCACTTCGTGGACTCCAACGAGCTCCAGGCATTCACTGATTTGAATCGATACGGAAGATAAAGGTAGTTCTTTTCCTGTGGGTGAAAGGTCAACATTGAAGGGTTAAAGCGTGCTAAGGTTCAAGGCCCCCGCAGCTGACTGCTAACGGTATCGCACAACGGACAACGAGCACAGAACAACACAAAAATCCTCCGAGTTAGCGTCGTAACTGACTGAAAGTGATACCCATCACCTCTCCTGGTGCCGCGATTATGCTCAAAGTGATATTTTTATTTTACATAAGGCTTTCACCAAGTGTTAATTTTCGTAAGGAATTTATGCAATTTTGGTCATGCTAGCGAGCACGGGGTAAGCTACTCAGGCTAACCACCGTGGCGAACTAGCATGTGCCCTCATTGTTGTAAGTAACAAATCGATGGCAATGCCCGCACTCAAAATCAGCGTCTTGATCGACAAATACAACACAATGACATACATCGGTAGCTGTAAACATTACATACGTGAAAATGGACGAAATCGCAGTGATACGTTTGGCAAGTGGCTCATCAGATGTTGTCTGTTTGTAGCTAATAGCTACTTCCCCACTGCAGCTACAGTGATGGCTGTCGCGCTTGCCGTTATTGGTTGCTGTCAGAGCCTTATAACATTCCCTTGAATCCGCGTTATGAAATATTTCTTACCTGTCCCGAAGCCGTTTAAATGAAGGAATCTCCACAATAATGTATATTTTAACAGTTTGCTGCTGTTGGTAGGAGGGTCAGAGTTCGTGACCTTTTTTTCATCAGTAATCGAGTCTTGCACATGCGTAGTCGGATGACCACGCATCTACTAGCTGCCGCTCAAATTCTGTCAACATTACCTCCATATGATTTTCACCGGCAATAACGTCAAAATCGCTGTCATGCTCGTGTCATAAATTCCGCTGAAATTGTGCTCTCCGAGCTAATGTAAAGCTATTAATTTTTATATGTAATTCGGCCCATTGGAAAACCTCAGGTACTCAATAAATGGCATGCTAAGTGATGTCTCCGCGGTTCCTCTTTTGATTGTAGTGGTCTTATTCTTCCGTTTTACATCTCTCTGGAATAAGATTTTAATGGACCATCCTTTTGTTTCAGTAGTTAAAATTACAAACCCAAATTGCCATTGCCCACTTGCTTTGCCCAATTTCTATGAGCAGATGGGTTACTTTACTCTTGTCAATACTCAAGTTAACGTGCAACACATCTGGTCGATACAAAAATGTGTTCTGAAAAAAAAGTTTTCCTCTCAAATATGCACTGCTCTAGCACACTGAATTTAAACTACAATAAAATGTCCTTCATTGAGAATGCACTAAGATGCTGTGCTAACTAAATTATTGAGGAAACACATACAAATTTATTTGGCGATATAAAAAATGTAGGGAGATGGGTAATGTTACCCAGAACCCTGAAGCAACACTGACTTTTGTAATACTGCAGTGCATATGCAACAAATGGAAGGGAAGCACTAATTGCAAAATGTTCCTGTTTTGTAAAATTGACATTACTAGCAGTTCAGGAGGAGAACATTTTATTTGAAACAATTTCAACAGTACAAATGATTCACAGTACAACAATCTGATATAACCTTACATCTCATTTACAGTGTCTCTATTTACAGGACGAGTTAACTGTCAAAAGTCATGACGATTAAGTGCAATAAATGTGTTTCAGACAATTAATATTCCCAGTACAACAGTCCAAATAAGGCCAAGTCAGGTGATCATTTATAAATAAATCATAAATAAATGTGTGTCTTGTGTGTAGACAAAGTTAATATTTCATTGACATCTTTAGGTAAACATTCAAAAATTAAATTGATAAAACCCTGTGATTCCCATTGAAGACTATTTGGTCAATATATATTGCATTTGGAGATGATGTGCTGGTATTGACCAGATGATGGTTGGTTTGATTGGATGGGGACATATGAAATTAAAAGGTGACAAATCACCAAAACACAACTCTAAAAACCCTTACAGTTGAGTGCTAAAGCACCATTATTTGCATGTCTTGACTGCCGAATCAGTAAATTTAAAAAAACTGCTATGAATTGATTCAGCTATGAGTCTGCTCTCTATAAAGTAAAATCAAATGTAAGTGCTACAATATTGACTTCATTTTCACCTTGACTTTTGGCATCGGGCCTGCTAACTGCAGGGTAACACTGAAGTAAACATTCTGATGGCTCTGAATACGGTCCACACACATTACAGTATAGTGGCTCCTTTGAAAGTGTCAATCCACCTGTGAACAGCAGAAGATGCACATCACTTCAAAAGCTGCACAGCACTCAGGGAAGAGTTCCAGCCCCCGTCTCTGAGGCCGCAATTATCAGGAAAGTGTTACTTTTGTGTCAAAAAAAAAAGGTGAGCCCGGGTCTACCTACCTCTTGGCTGTTTGTGCATCATCAGCTTTGAAAATGTAATAAAATGTGTTCTTGTGGTACAGTTTGAATTGCAGCTTCTCAATCAAATCTGTTTTGAGGACAAATCCCAACAGGGGCTGACTCTCCAAGGCTGCCACATCCTAAACAGACACAGCATGCAAAATCAGAAGATTAACTTTTCCATAGTTGTCAGGGCTTTGCCCGCCACATGCTTTGTATTAACCATACCTCACTAGCAGCATATGTGTACAGAACCTTATCCTTGATCACGAACCAGAGCCTTTTCCACTGTTTCTTACTGCCTTTTGACCGCTGCAAGTACCCACTCATGGAGGAGTTGTCTGTGTTAGCAGTCACCTGTAGGACAAGTCATGCCAGAGAGATGAGGTGAGGATTAATAGAGTTTTTTTGTTTTGTTTTTAAACTTCTTTTTTTTAACTCATTTTTTTAACAGAGAGACTGAGCCACCTCTTTGAGAGCTGCTGGAATCTTCTTTTGCTTTCTGCTGAAGGCAAAGGCAGACTTGCTAGGTGACAGAGTTGTAGACTGGGCTAGCTCACCTGTTAAAAAGTATAGGTACACTCATCTGCTGTTCTGTTACATACATGGAAGACATTGATGCTTCCTCCCCTGAACATAACATAGCATAGCATAACAGAGGATCTCAATGCGCAACTGCCACATTAGGACTAGGATTAGGAGTTTTGTCTTGTGCTGTATTAACCCGCAGCTGGCAGCTCAAACAACACCTGTGATGATGAACCTCCAATCATCTGGGTCCTGCTCCTGCTGCTGTGCATCCCTACACCTGTCTCTGTATCTCTCTCTGTCTGTCTCTCTCTCCTTCCCTCTCCCAACCCAACCGGTCAAGGCAGCTGGCCGCCCACCTGCAGCCCAGCCTGACCGAGGTTTCTTCCTTCTTAGGAGGTTTTTCCTTGCCACTGTTGCTAATGGAGGACAAGTTGGTTCTCTGAGTGTCCATTCCATACACCCTTAGTGTTTACATGTTGAGGAGCACTACCTGCTCCATTTTGTAAAGCGCCTTGAGATAACTTTTGTTAGGATTTGGCACCATACAAATTAAATTGGCCTGACCTGACTTGACTTACTTGTTTGCTCTTGGAGAACACCAAAACATGGGTCACACACCCGAGCTAACTGGTTCTTGAGATACTCAAGACAGTGCTTGTTGGATGAGCAAGCCTGGCACACCACCTAATGGAATCAGGAGGTATAACAATATCAATTCCTTGCAATGATTCATTGTTGCCTTTCATTCTTGTCTGAGAAGAATAGAATTCCCCTTCAATGACGTCTCATTTTGCAAGCAGGATGAAGTGCATTTCCTGTCTTTGCATCTGCTCACCTTTCCACATGCACGGCAGTGATGTCGCCGCCACGTCAGGGTGAATTCACAGGTGCAGATCATACACATGGTGGTCCGTGGGTCAGGAATCCATATGGGGGCTTTAGATCCCAATGGATCACCGCTGCCCAAATCTGTTGTGTCTGCCTGGATATTCAGTAAAAATATTGTCACCAAAATGTGGGGATGTAGACAAAAGGTGAGGCTTGCTGCTTTTAATACTCACATCTTCTGCTGTTTTTCCAGATATAAAAGTAATTTTCTTCTTGGTATAGTCACTGATTGCCATGGAAATGGCCTCCAGCCATTCATCTCGCTCTGTCGCAGAGCTATAAGGAGAAAATAATAATATGATGCATTCCAAAGGATTACTGGATAACTTGTCTCCCATGAGAAAGGACAATGAGACAAGACACGTGTCTGAAACATGGGGAATTCTTGAATCTTCGTGATTACTTTGCGGAGAGAATGAAGGAGCGCTCCACGCTTTCGATGTTCAGCTCATTCTGGTAGGCTTCTTGGCTGGGTTTGCTGACCTGCAATTTCGTAGCGAGTTAACAAAATTGCCATGTGTGCGGTGTGTGTGTGTGTGTGTGTGAAAGTACATTAATCTTTTTTTGAAAAAGACAAGTCTTACCTTCATTCCAGCCAGCGACAGCATGTTGTTGAGCTTATATTGGCCTGACTGGACAGGAGTGGCGTACAGCAATGTGTCATTGAACTGTCGGAGAGGGATGAGAGAGTTATGTCGAAGAATTGGAGTAAATAAGCTAAGACAATGTTTGTGGACTTGTCTGTGATTCAATTTAAAACTGAGACATTCGGCACAAAATGGATAAGCGGATAAGTTCAGACTTAGGAGAGAAAGAGAGAGATCAATAATATCATACAATAACGACTCATAATGGAGAGTAGCAATGTACCAGAAAAAACATTCGGGGCTGCATGACCTTTCTTGATAGTTTCTTCAAAATGCCCTCTTTCAGGAAGATCTGGCGTAGAAAAAAACAAGAACATGTGCCCCTTTACTTTGATTGAAATCAAGATTATTTCAATATTTCTGAGCTACACATTTCAATCAATCAAAGCACTCAAAATCCATCATCTGTAAAATCAATAAATGTATTTGATAGAAAAGCTGCGGTCTCTGTGCATTACTGCCTTTTCAGCATTAAACTTCTGAAATCCTCAGTATGAAACACAGTACATCAAAGTAAGAATTTTTAGAGGATGCAATCCTTACCCTTCCAGGCTGGACAATCTCATGGTGTCCATTCAATCTGCACTGCACCTGGATCACCTTCTGGAAATTGTCCTGACACGATGAAATTGTTATGGTCGTCAGAAATGTGAGCATCACTACACACAAAACCAATTTTGCTGGCGGTCAAATTGAAACTAACCCCTTGCTTCATGAAGTCATTGGCATGGTTGGCCACCTCTTTCACGATCCCGAGTGCAGCTGCTCACACAAAATGTAGGAGAGGGATGTTGGATATTCGAAACACATGTTTACATTATTTACAGACACAAGCTGGAGGAGGGAGTTTACCTTCTGTATCTTTGTAATCCACTGAGTCGACAGGCAGGTTTTTCAGATAATCTGTAAATGACACACATTGGTGTAGCATTAATGGCTCACACTCCTGTCCAATCAAGTGAGGGCTGCTACTGCCCAAGGTTACAAGCATCTTGTATTCCCTGGTGATTTCCTGGAATGCAAGCTGACACAAAATCTAAAATACAAGAACTGTATCTACTTATGTGATAATGCTGTTACGCAAGAGAGATGTGGGCAACATTCTTCACATTCTGCCAGTGAACTGATCTGCCCTGATCCATGGCACCCACGAGCACCACAGGTCAAGAATGTTAAGAAATGTATTGCATCACAAAATCGGATTTGGTGCTAAAACTGAAATTGTATCTCATAACCGTCTGACTTGTTTCTTGGCTTTCATGGACACCTGAGGGCAGTGTTGAGTCAAATCAGCAACAGGGAATTACCAAACGCTACCTCAAAAAATAATTTTCACCACTGCTTATAACATCACTGACTCTGTTTCTGTGAGCAGGAGGGTCAAATTACATTATGGCATTGGATAAATTCAAGTGCTGTCATGTGTCCTGCTCCTTTGCTTGTCTATTTTGTGATTTCACATAATTCCCTATGCTTTTGTTTGGTGACAATTAGTATTGCCTCACTCTCCACTGCATTGATTTCCCGCTGCCTTTTTCCTGTGTGGCTTGCCAGAAGTGATGGCACATACTAAATCTGAGCCAAAGATGTTGCTATTATTATGGTTACTTTAAATGTGTGAAAACTTAATGTGGCTATGTCTATTTTGTCTATTAGGGGTTTATTTTTTGTTTTGTTTTTTAAATATAGATTCTTGTAATCTATGGGTAAATACAAACCAAAACAGACACACAAGTTCCAAGTCAAATAACATGAATAAAACCAGTCGGCTGTGGAACCTTCGACATTATTCCCATAAAGATGAGCCAACATGAAATGTCAGAAATGAAACAGGACATTGGTTGATTGAGTGGTTGTGTTTCGTACTTGTTAGCAGTAACTGATACTGAGGAATCCTCTGCACAGGCTTAAGGAAGTAATGCTTCAGAGCCAAGTTTGCACAGCGGGCACTGGCCTGCAATGACGCAGAAAACACAAAATCTGTGATGGGAGTTTCCACAAACACGTGCTTCACAGCTGTGTCAAAGACAAACCCCACACATAGCTGGATTAGGGAACAGGTTCGACGAGTCGTCTTACCTCAAACTCCCGCACCACAGCGCCAAATGCTAAGTTCTTCTTGGTCTGCTCTTCCAGTAAGGCCACATTCTTGTCAAACTCACGGATGTAAGTGGAGTACATCTTCAGATAAGGCCCTTGCTTCACAAAAATATCTGCTAGCTGGGCACGCTCCTCCCTGTCACCAGCAAGACGTTTTTTTCCTCACATACAAATTCATTAAAAGCACTTCTATCACATGTCCAGCATCCAGCACCTGATTACGATGGACGTATTGGGGGGAAATATATTACCATTACCATTTGGCCACCCTCTCCTCCAGCTCTCTGAGCAGGCTCTGGTTGAGCTCATAGAGTTGAGGCAGAGAGTATAGGATCTGGCTCAGGATCCGCTCCTCGATCACAGGCTTCCCAGTCTGGCTAGAGGCCTTGTACACCGCGAAACGGAAGTCCTTTGTGTGAAGACAGTGAAACAGATGAGAGATTAACTGTAACATTTTAGATGATGATTAGAATAGGTGACATTACTGGTTTCAGTAGAACTGGTCGTCTGATTCTGGAACACTTTCGATGGTGTTGAACCTCATTGGAACCAGACCAAAAGAAACATCTGCCTTGAAAAACACGTTGTACCACTAACATGGGTCACGAAAACAAAGCAGCACAAACTGAGGGAAGATGTTGGATAATTGCTGACCCATCTCCTCCTGACATTAAGCTTTTAAACATTTCCTGAGACAGCGTGAGTCAGACGGAGCAGCACAGTCTTGAGGCAGCGCCTCTCTCTGTGGTTTGCAGGGTACAGATCAGGGAAAACTGCGAACACAGCGTGCCAAAGCATAGAGCCTCCTACAGCTTCCACGTTTGATTGCCTCCAACTGAAAAGCTGATAGCGGGAGGGAGACTTTGAGTGATATCAGGATTCAACAGGGCACCAGACAAAAAGTGTGTTTCCTCTGATAATGATACCCGAAACCCGAGACTTGATTTGACGGGACAGTTCAATCCATCCAGCCAGGTGGAGACACCGGCAGAGCGAGGCGCCGCAGGGACTCTCCAGGAGATGCATTGTGATTTACTTGCGTCATTTCCCGTCTGTCTTACTGTTTCTTCTGTGAGTGACCCGTTTCCGAATCAAGCACTGACTGACTCATCATCTGTGACTCAGCACTTGGTATCAAGGCACGCACACACGCACGATCCTACTCACCCTGAACAAGTACTCAGCTTTAGAAGAGCGGAAATGTAGACACACACTCTCAAACACACAAATACACTCTGGCCCCTAATGTTATTTTTAACAATGTTCCTCTTTCTTAATTTAGCTTTTCTGAATAAGATGATTTCATTTTGTGCTTTTCACCTCCCGGGCACTCTAGCAAAAAGCATGTGTGCAATATTTCTGAAAAGTCAGCAGTCTCATTTATCCTATAGTGGGCATGTAGATTCCATTTCGGTCCCACTCTTAATGGAACAAACGAAAGACTAGTTTCAGACGGTGAAATGCAACAACCCAGTATTTCAAATATTCATATTGTGATCTGCCAAAATTATGCAACCTGAGTTCATCTTATTGGTAGAGGAAGACTTGAAACAGGGAGTGATTTTTCTGACAGACATTTTTCATACATCCATCATAGACTTAAGTAGTGCAAATATAAGTCAGTGTTTTTCCACGTTCAAGGAAGTGGGTCAGATACTGCACCAACATAGGCTCTGCTGTCCTATAATTAGTTTGCGATGATTCCAAAACACACTAAATCCTCATATCAAATTGGTGGCTTGGTTTTGTTTGGATCCAATCTGTGATTACATTGTGTAGCACACCACAAACAGACTTCATGACTCCATCCAAGTCAGGCCGAACTCAGTCTGTTACTGTCAGACCGTGAAACCGCTTAGTGTCTGGGGGAAATTGAGAGGAATGTGAGCCACACAGGCCAGAGAGAGGGGAGTTAAGCATCCTTCAGCCAACCATCCCGCATTGGGTGCGCCTAAGTGGTTTGTGTAATCAAACACATATGGAGAATTCTGGCCCGCAGCAGTAGACCATGCACCAGATAACACGTGGGCAGATTCATATGGCCTCAGCTCTAACTGTTGCAGTTGTCATGTATGCTTTCGTTCTCTTTATTTTGATCAAATGTGATGTAGCAAGATTAAAATCCATGGGACTTACAACGTGAAGCAGCTTCAGGACGTCAACAAACCTGAAAAAAGTAAGAGGCAATAGAGTGTCAGACACAGTTGTGGTTATGAAGTGATAATGAGGAATTTTACACTCTTACACTTTCTCTGACGTCATGATCTCTGTAGCGATGTGATGTATGTTGTCCCTCTTAGGCCCTACCTGTGAAAAAATACACTTACAATCCGTTGCACTGATAAATAATCACGACGTTGACGTTTACACGGCAGTGGGGTCATGCTGTTGTGCTACTCCTGGCCACAGTGGGCAGCTGGTGTGCATTAGGTTGATCAAATGATGTGTTCAAAGTGTCACTAGGGGGAGAAATATTTCCTGCCAGACCAAAACAACAATGTTATCTCTTCGACCACAAAGGGAGCAAAACTGTGGTTTGGTGTGCATTTTGCCAAGGACGAGAGATGTTCGAGATGTGGCAGCTTTTGAGTCTAACCACGTGCGATGCTCACCGCTGCCACCTCCGTCTCCTCCTCCTCCTCCTCCTGCCGCTCTGGCTCCCCTTTGCTCGAAGTAGAGCTGCGATCGTGGTTATCCTCCCCCTCTTTCTCTTCTTCATAAGAGCTGCGGTCCATAGCCTCGTCGTCAGACATGCCATCATCTAGCTGTCCCGTGTCACCATTAATGGAGCACCTGTGACAAACAAAGATGTTTCAACGGAGGAACAGCTGGAGGAGCAGAGTGTGGAGATACGTGGGGCCATGGATGAGGCTGGAGTGTGTGCATGTGTGTCAGCACTCTTATCCGTGGGAGAGCTGCTTTTTAACAAATACAGAAAAGGAAAAACTGTCCACCTCGCAGAAATCCGACATTTCCCGCTCCTCCAAAAGCAAAACACAGGAAAGGAGGCACTGGACACAACACAACAACCGCTGGATGACGGTCATCAACTCAGTGACATGACACACTCCAGCTCCAGCTGCCTTCCTTGGCACCAGTGCAGCATTTTGATTAAATGCAGCCAGATTTGACAAAACCACCGACTTTAAACACTAAGCATGCAAGCACCCACGGGCAATGCAGGTAATCACTGTAAAAGCGACTAATCTCTTTGCAAGCGGTAAATAGTAACATCCTCAGGACAGACGGTAAAAGATGTAGGACAACGTCCCGCAGCAAAGCCACCAACACAGTGATTGTGCATGAGTAAGTAATGAGCGTGTGCTTGTGTGCAGATCGTACACGCTGCTGCCATGGCAACACAGCAGCTCAACTATGTTTTTAACATGTGATTTTCCCGCTTAGAGGACCGACATGCTAAGCCAAGGTTACACAAACTAATCCCCAAGATCACATTTTTTCAAAGACCAGCTGACATCCACTGTAACAATAACACACACTTCTCCTGGCAGTGTAGACAAGTTCCACCAGATGCTCGCACAACATGTACACACCTAATCACTCACACTGGGCTGACACCACTTGGGCTAATTACACACCACTGCACACTATTGCAGTACATCTTGTCACTGTTGTTCAGTGATACTATGCATAACACATCAACACCAAAAATTAATTCACCCAACGCAACACCACCAAACTCAAACTACGTGGACTAGAGGAAGCCTGAGGACGTCATGCAGCACATGTCTGTCTGTGACTGACAATAGACGTGCAGAGCAACACAAAATGCTCTACCTCTCACAGCTGTTTGTATCCACCGGCATATACGGCTCCTGCTCCTCGTATATGTTGTCATCGTTATACAGCTCACTCCAGGTGGGTGAAGTCGCCATGTTGCCTGCTGCAGGCAAGTTCACATAGTCTGCTATCTCCTCATAGAGTGGGGCGTTCTCGTAGTCGAGGTCAAACTCTGCTGAGGGGGAAAGCTCATCTCCGTCCACATTCTGTTCATTTCCAAACTGCGGGTATGAAATTTTGGTTTCAGCTTTGGTGTCAAATCTCAGATTCTTCTTGCTGCTCTGCTGATGACTTTGTTCTCTGTCCACATACTGATCAGCTTCGGTGGCGGGACTGTCCACTGACTGGCCTACTTTAGTAATTAACTTGGGTAGCATCTTCACCGACAGCTTCAAGTCGAGAATTTTACGGAAAGAGTTCCTCTTCTGTCCCTCAGAGAGGCAGAGGTCAGCGGAGGAGAAGGACTTGGCTCTTTGTTTTCCTCGAGCTGAGTGAGAGGGCCTTTTGGTTTGGGGTGATCCCACTGCTCGAGGACGCTCGGCGTCTGTCTTCTCCCCAGCTGCCAGAGATAGCTTCCTTGTCACATTGTCTTTCAACGCAGAATTTTGGGCATCAGACGTCCCCCCTTTGTCGTTATCGTGAAACATTTCCTCCTCCTTGTCCTCAGATGATTCCTTCCTCAACATCCATGCCACAGGTCTCATGGGCTTTGTTGGTGTCACCCGCTTTGCGCCATCTTCCTGAGATTTGCCATGAACACCAGTACCTCCGTTGTGACTGAGCTCTGGCTGACTCTGTGACATGGCAAGTGGCTGGTGACGTGCAAGACCATCGAATGTCGAATCCGTCTCATTCTGCTCATCAACTGACATCTCCGTCTCATAGACATTGCTGTCAAACCCCTTGCCTACCTCCCCAGCATCACTTTGGGGGAAGTGAGGAGCAGTTGTTGGCGCTTTGTCAGGTGAGGACAGAAAAGCCTTTTTCCTGGGCGGAGGGGCAGGTGGAGGGCAGACAGTTCTTGGACTTTGACTGAGAGGTTTGTTGTTAATGTTGATGGACAGACTCAACACTGAGAGGCGTTCACTGACAGACAGTAATGAGTTGCTCTCCCCCTCGGGTGATGCCTTCACCTCTATGTCGTCCATCTCTCCCATGTCTGGGATTGGAGTCTCGTCGTTCTGTTCATCCACCTTTTCCTGTGTAGCCAGCAAAGCTTTCGAGAGTTTCCGTGGCACAGGGACTGGGACAGACTTCCTCGGGGATGCAGGAAGCGCTGCAGGGTTGGCCTGGGGTGCATGAGGTGTTGGCCCAGAGGCCACAGGGCTGTCAGCCAGAACTTGACAAGCATCTGTTGCTGGATTATTTCCATTGGCCTCATCGCTCCATGTCCTATGAGGCCGCGTTATCACCGAGTCAGGAGAATTCTTTATATTGTTTAGATTTGTGTACAAAGTCTGTGCTGTTGCTGTTGGTTCATTTTCCTCAGTGTGTTGATGGTTGGTGAGGAAGACCTCTGCTGATGCCGGCTGAAGACAACCATTTTTTGAAGGATTGCCATTCATGATTAATGTCTCTTTGTTAGAGCACACAATACTGTGAGACCTTGCCGGAGATTGTCTGCCATTTTCCATTTTGCCCTTGAGTGCTGTCCTTGTGTCTCTGTCCCTCTTGCCCATGTTACTGACACACAAACAGTGTTCTTCACTGCACAGGCAAATGGGAATAATATAATCCCAATCTGGTTTCTTGTTCTCTTGCTGTATTCCATTTTTAGAGTTCAACAGGCCAACGCTTTTCTGTGTTGTGGGGGGTGTTTGCTGCAGGCTGTTGGGAGTATGTGGGGTACTGAGTTTGGTGAGACAGGGCTTGGGGGGCACTGCTGGTTTCACCCTGTTGGGTGTGGCAGAGGAGGGTTGAGGGACGCCATGTCTCCTGGGTGTTGCAGGAGACAGGCCTGGCCTCGGAGCCTGAAGCCGTGTTGGTTTGGGGGCAAGCGGTGGCTTCTGCATGCCTGAGGAGAGAAAGACAATAGATGAGTACGAGTTTGACTGCAAACGAGACTTAAAGCTACCCTGTACTTATGTATAAGTACAACATTGGAGCTGAGAGACATCTCTACATGACACATGACCAAAGAAATGAAGTATTTGTTAATCACTGGTAGTTTCCTGAAAATGTGTATACTTCATTGGTAAAGCACGTAAACAAACGCCGCCATTTTCCCCTTGGCCTCGGTTGCACTACTGCGGTATTGCGAGTGACACCTACAACTGGCTAAATGCAGCCATATTGTAAACAAACATACAATCTGACAAGACAAACATATCATCAGGTCCTGGTCAAATACGCAGAGATTTCAATTGCAGACAAGGGTGAAACCAAAACATCGAACCACATTCTATCATAGTCTCAGTTAAATCGGTTAGACCCCGTTTCGAACAGCAGTGACGGGAACACAACGTCGTTAAACGTATAACGAGTAACATTTCTGAGGCAAAGTCTACAGGTTGAACACAAAGAGATTCAACATATCCCGCTTTAGTGACAGTGGGGAGGACAAACTTCCCCTTTAAGGAGAGAAACCTTGGACAGGCTGGCTGCAGGTGGACAGCCAGCTGCCTTGACCGGCTGGGAGAGACAGAAGGGAGGAGAGACAGACAGACAGAAAGAGAGAGAGACAGATTAGCTCCGAGCTCGAACATCACACATGGCCTCTGACGGCCTCTCTGCTTGGTAATCACGCCAACACAGAAAAAGGGCCACAAGAGGAGCAAACATGCGGGAGAAAAGATGACTATTAAGGACTAAGACTAATACATCACACTCCAAACTTCGCCAGAAAACTTTCCGTAACATGAGATAGCGACAAGTTGACAAACTGACAGACTGGTGTGTGTTTCCACCTTAGAAGCTAGATTTCGACAACCAGGCGATCTAAAAATCAATACTATTCAACATCAGGGCTCGGGACGCAAACAACCTGTGAGTGAGTGGCGGTTAGCTCAGACGTCAGAAGAAAAGAGACATAATATAAGTCGTTTCATCTAAGTTGGCCCTGAAATATAACAGTCCTCGACCCCATGTCTTAACTCATTAAACTTGACCAGTCTGAGATCTTTTCCACTCAATAATCCCCTGATAGGCGCTAACACCCAGTTAAAGGCACCTACCTGAGCTCATAACCGCTCCGCTGCGCTCGGCTTCTGCTCTGCCGGCTGTCATCAAACTGTGAGATGGAGCAAGCCTCTCGCCATGCGTCACAAAATAAACGTTTATAAATCTTTTAACGACGAGGCGTCCAGTCGAGCCTTTTCCTCAAGTTCATGTAGTTGTAGCGACACTTGCGCTGCAGTCTGGTCCCATTCCGACTAAGCGCAACAGTGCCCGCCTGCAAATACCAGCGTCCTTTGCGCTCATTCAGACGTTGGCCACTAGGGGGCCTCAGCAACATTAGAGGATTGTTCAGCATTCCCACGATAGATAGATAGATAGATAGATAGATAGATAGATAGATAGATAGATAGATAGATAGATAGATAGATAGATAGATAGATAGATAGATAGATAGATAGATACTTAATTGATCTCCAAGGACAAACTCAAAGTGGTCAAAAGGTTACAATTGTGCCAGACTATTTCCATTCTATATCATATAATATACAACCCCATGTCATCTGAAGGACCAAATGAGGAGCAAGATAGGAATTTGATCAAAAACATGTTGTCGTGACTTCAATGAACCGAAATAATCAGGGACTGATTTCATTGTTTTGCTGCTGTTTGTCTCAACCCAACAACGCCAAGCATGCCTAAAACAGCCAGAAAATATGAATGCAATCTGTCAAATGTTATGTAAGCAAAGTTAAACTGTTGAGGAAGTCAAACTTAAAATATACAAATCATCACTGCCGTTTTTGTCACATAGTCATTGTCACTGTGTGGGTGAATCAGCTGTTGTACGTCTTAGTTTACCACAATTCAGGAAGACGCCAAAAGCTGCAGAGGATGCATCTGTGTTAAGAAATACTGACAAATTGTACCCTCAGCTTCTACATGTCTCAAACAAAAATACTAATAATGATGTCATGCCTTGGCCACAGCCTCTTGCAGATTCCTCTAATTATTTAGTGCCAGCTCACTCTGTGACCAACTCACTATTACCTCCTGTTTTTTCTCCACCTTGGCTGAAACAACGTTGTTTGTGATGATGGTTAACAGACCAACGCTGACATGACCCTGTCACATCAATGCTGCAGTTGCGTTCTGTGAAGCATTAGCTTGTGGCCTACGGCAACGAGCCCAATGAGTGCAGAAACAGCAAATATTTAATCGCACCATGCTGGATCAGCAGATGAAATCTAAAAGTATTCTGTGTCTCAGGATATTATTAGAAAAAGGGAATAACACACTGATTCCCCACTGACAGTTTAATTTGCTGGAATCTCACCAACGCCATGTGTTGCAGTAACACAATCAGCTCATCAACACCTCATCGGCAAATATTCCATCTCCAAGCACTAACTCTGAGTTTGACATTTTTCAAGTTGAATCTCCCTTTTCATGGTGAAGGTGACTTCACAAGGAACCTCACCTTGCTCAGTTTTCGGCTTGATCATAAACACCTACTTTACAAAAATAACAAAAAAAAAGACGGCTAATTTGCACCGGTGTGAAATTGTTCCAGCCCTTTATGGCTGACTGACGCCATCTGTCCATTTCCAGCAACTGCCTGCGTTTCTTCTGAAGAGCAGAAGTGACTTTCAACCATCGCCTCCTCTCCCTCTCCCCCACATGCAGCGAGTGCTGCCACTCTGTGGGCAATACGTGAACTACAGACGCGTCAGCTGTATCGCACACTGGGCCGAGCCTGCAGTGTTGTTTACTGACCAGGACCGTGCCAGCAGCAGCGGTACTGTGTTGCTGCTGCAGCAAAATATCCTGGGCTCCACAGCTGGTCTTTCCTGTTGACGTTTCAAACCTCACCGGGCCGACTCAATCCATCTGGCGCCGGGTGAAATATGTGGGCCGGCGCCCCGATGTTGCTGGACAGTGTGCACAGCACTTTGTCCTGACCCCTTGGCCTCAGTCGTCCTAAAATACACAGACACAATCACACCATCTCCTGAGACCCAGTCAAAAAACTGGCAAATTAAGAAAGACACAAATATGAATCTGCTGCTATAATAACATGATATCGACGCCTTACAAGCTCTAAACATAGTGAAATGCTCTTCAGTGTTCTCGACATACTGAAGATTTACGGTCGTTCCTCTGTCATGACATATTTAACCGAGCTGTTGCCGTTCTTAATGTGCCTCAGTTTATCTGAGCCCCAATTCCACAGCGAGACCTCTTCGTGTGTGTGCTGCTCTAACATTACAAGGTTGTTGTGTCAGAGCAACACACATCTGTTCTCAGTGTGTGGGCCGGCCCACCACAAAGAAGACATCATCATCATCATCGCAACCTGCTCCAGCTCAGGCAGCGGCGCCGGAGCTGCAGTGCGTTACTGCAGAGGCTGAATCTCTGCAGTGTTTGGAATATTTACTGAGGCGGGTTGAGGGGTTTGCGTCCCGTGGAAACAGGCACACAGTCCTTGGCCACGTGTTAGTTGCCTCGCTGAGCGACGCGTTTACAAAATCCAATAAAGCACAAGTGCCTCAAACTGATCAATATACAGCGTGTCAGCGTGCATCTATTGCAAAATCGATCACTAGCAGAGACACACAAGTCACGCAGGTGATGGATTAATATCGCAGCAGTTTGAGTTGAGCAGTTGATTTGTGGGCTAAAGGGGTTCCGTGCTGCAATCTGCTGCGGTTCACAGGTGTGTGTGTGTGTGTGCACGTGTGTGTGTGTGTGTGTGTGTGTGTGTTTGGATCTCTCCTTTGACCCACCGGCTCCGGTTGGGTAGAACGGCTGACTGTACCGCTCTCCTCAGCCTGGTCTTCAGCTGGGCATTGGGGCATCCGCTCCATGTGGGGTTATTTGATCCGTGAAGGACAGGAGGAGGTCACCGAGAAATGCACACGGACACTGAGTGACATGAGTGACCGTGAACAAGATCCCCATGCAACTATTCAATAGCGTTGAGTTTGCAAGATAAGGTGAAACGGTAAGTTTTGCTTTACCGAACTATCCTCAAGAGCTTCGCTCGTGGAGGCCGAGGGGACGTCAGCGTATTTGGGGTTAGAGTTCAACAGTAGTTTGCCTGGTCCAAACTGTTTTGGATCGCAGTTGAAGCCTCCTCGTCTTGTGTCCTCCTCCTCCTTTTCTTCCTCTTCCTCCTCCTTCCCCTCACCTCTGAGCTGGCAGCTCCTCTGGGCTCCATCATCACTCTTAACACCTCGAAGAACTCCAAGGGGTTCAGCTGTCAGACACCATGACACGGATGGTAGATTCTATTAAAAAGCCAGACCGCTCACGGTCTGACTCTGTCAAGTCAGGCTGCTGAGGGGCGACTCGGTTAGATCCAGGGATCGTGAGGTCCCTGGTACCATTCCAGGCTCGTCCTACAGAGCTGCTCGGGTGCCCTTGAGCCCGTTACTGCACACCTTACTGCTAACAACATGGCAGTCGGCTCCTTGCGCAGTGTGCCTGTGCCGCCAGTGTGCGTCACACTGCGTCATTGTGATGAAGTAGTTTTTTAATGCCTGATATGGAATGAGGTAACTCACACATTCCCTGCAGTGAGATTTTGATTATATTCATGTATTCCTTCACCCATTAATCATTACTACTCTGGAATGGGAGCATTCACAATAATCCAATAAGTGTCCAATGACAAAAGATGTGCACCAACATCTACCACATGATGAGGTGAGAAATGCAGCAATATGCAGCATGTAGGCACGATATTCAGGTAAAACAGAGGTGCAACGCTGACCAAGGGCGAAATTGAAATCGTGAAGTGATCTCAGATATCATCAATGACATCGTCTGTCAATTTGATGACCTCACTTTGTTTAATGATCCAGGTAGTCCTGGTGTCTGAAATTAGAAATATTTGGCAATCTGAGGCTCCTGGGGGGGCAATATTGTGTTTTCGAGAAAGAGGAATCCTCAGATAAAATCACCTTAATTTCCTCTGCACCTGACAGACTGAGACGTGGCGACCATCAAGGTGCCACCACGTCCGAGGAACCTCAGAGTGACCTCATCCAGATGGGGACTGGATCACAATAAGGAGCCATTCAGACATAGAGAGACAAAAACACCCAAAAAATACCCTCGTAGTAATGCCACCATCGCGTTCTTGGCCATATAATCTTATGAAAATCCCCTAATTCTAAATAACAGTGCAGGAATTGCAGGGACATTTCATACCTTTTCACCCTTGGGAAGCCAAAAAAATGAAAAATAAATTCATAGAAAACAAATATATAGCCGGAGTTACCGGCACAGCTTCAGTAAGAGCGACGGGGTAGAACACGGTCATCACTTAAGCAGTGGCTATGCTCCGATGCAATCTTGACTAATAGCCTTTGCGCCGCTTGGACGGTTTACGGCGGTGAGGCGGGTCAGTGGCATGCCGGGGGTCAAAGGATCGGGCACACTGACGCATCTGCCTCACGTCCTCCCCTGGATTGGCCTCTTGGATGACCACCAGAATCAATACCGAAAGTGATAAAGCCTGAACTGAGAGAAGAGAGCCATGGTTGACGCTGTGCTGCTGCTGCTTTATGCGCTGCTGAGTTCTGCCGCCCCATCCTGGGCACCCGGGGCGTCTCCAGGAACCGGCAATGGGGACAAACTCAAATCCATCCATTCAAATCCATCCTGCCGGCCACATGCTGGATGCTAGTAGGGGGCTCCAGCCTCCAAGAGAAGGATGGACTGGCACCAAAATAATCGCACAGGAGCTCATGGCTCCGAAAGTGATGAAGAGGTCAGGAGAGGTCAGAGCAAAAGCTCCCACTGTTCTGTCCCACTTTCTTAAACTGGCAGCCACAGCGGGGCAGAGAGGTCGCAGGACAGGCATGCTGAAGGTCACGGGGATGAGGAACTTGGAGTTGTCAACCAATTTGTGTGAAGCAATTTATCACAAATGACATAATTTCACCTACTCACATGCAGTATAAACAGTAACGGAGCGATGGGAGGCTGTGATTGGTTGATTGAATACCATATTGTACATACATGATCTAAGCAAACCTGCACCAACATCTCTATGCATGTGTGTGTGTGTTGGGGGGGTGGGGGTTGTCACACACTCTAAAACTGACTTACTGCACAACAACCACAGCACAGGTTGAGCTGAGTGCGTGTGTGTTGTCGGGGTGAACACAGCGTTGACCACATGGGTACAATTTCCACAACATGGCGCTAAGAGGCTGTAAAAGCTGCCCGATGAAGGGGGGGCACCGAGCGGTACCCTCTAACCCTCCTCCCCCTTCAAGACCTGCAAAAAGTACCCGGAATAGTGACACTGCTGGTTGCTTTTCCACACCTGAAACTCACCAAATTCGCACTTTTCCTTCCCTTCACTGACTTTTCTCAGCTTTTGTCACCGCTCCTCCACAGTCTAATGAGGGCCAAGGCCGGAGATCCTGCCTGGTCATCTAGAATGTTTCCACTCTCTCCTTCGTCCCCTTCGACTTTGTAGCAAACTGATCGGGATGATTACATTTTACACTTTTTTGCACATCGTGTTCATCTTCACTGCGTCACAGGAGTGAAGATGAAGCATCACCGAAGATAAGAAATAACAACAAATAATGGAAGGAAGCAAACTCTGCGGCAGAGCAACTTCATTACTCAATAAAGTGGTTTCTAAATGGGATTTGGGGAAAAGAGTATTTATTAGATTGTTATTTGTTGTTTGGGTTTTTTTTGTAATCGCTTCTGAGGTGATATTCGGTGCTAAGTTGTGCTCCCACGATCAAATGCAAGTGTGTAACCACCTCCACCGTGATGTGTAAAGGTACCGGGAACCCCATTGCCGTCGAAGGTGATCAATCAAAGTGAAAAGCCTCTTTGTGACACATGCAAACACAAACAACCGCAGAATACTCACGGTGACGGATCGTGTATCGACGCGTGTGCGTGTGTGTGTGTGTGCGTGCGTGTGTGTGTGTGTGTGTGTTGGCTGGCCCTCAGCACAGGTGCGCCCCGTAACTTGAGACTCAGCAAAGGGCATAAAACAGGCACGGCACCGCGTCGCGGACGGCCGATCCTCGCAAACGACGCAGCATTTTACACGGTGTCATTAAACGCACCATCCGCCTCCATCCTCTCTTCACTTAAGTGATATTGTTTTCTCCGTGTCACCGATACACACACGCCGATGCTGGCGGCGATAAATCTTTCATCGTCGGCCCCGGGGAGGAGAGAGGCTCTCCTCTCATCCGGGTCAAGCAGTTGCGCCGTGATGCCTCATTATTGGCTCGGCTGCCTCCGGCTCACTTTGCGCCTCTG
>OMPJ01028528.1:2201-12503 GCA_900312935.1 Carapus acus
GGGTGCATTTTGGAAGCTCATTGTACTAATTAACAGTCATTTTAGCCCAGTTCAATCCTCTCTACACACTCACACTTGGGAGCAAACACACACACGCACACACGTCGGGCGGAGAGGAAAGAGGAGTTGCATCACTCGTCCACTAAAAACAGGCGCAGCAGCCAGACCCTGAAAGGAGACGTGCAGACTGCAAGCACGCGCGCGCGCTAGCTAGCTACCCGCCCCCGAACCCTCCCCTCCCCACACACACACTCAGAGTGAGATTTCTCCTCCCAACAATAGAATACAAGCACACACACACACCAAATTTGCTTCACACAGACATTTGACTGAAACTGGCAACTTTCGACCGCTTAACCCGACCAAAACTGTTGTAACCGCAGGTCGAAACCAACCACTTCCCACCCCCACCCCTCCTCTCACACTCACACACACACACACGCGCACGCACGCTCGCATGCACAAGAAGACACACACGTCTGCTAAAAACCGCTGGCTCTTAAGAGGGAAGTGGAAGGTCACAGATTACATAATGCTGACGAGTGCCTGAGCTCAGCGCCGAGAGCCGAGGCGAAAAAAAAAAAAAAAAAAAAAAAAAGGGGGGGGGGGGGGGGCGTCTCTGAAACACAAGATAACACACTCAGCTCGACAAAATGTGCGTCTTTTATTTTATTCTGAAGCTAAATCTAGTTAACATGGATACCTAGACACACTCTGTATGCATGAATTTATGTAAACACACACACACAAACACAATGAATAAGATATCTATGAATGAGTCTACATATGTAGTCACATAGACATTTTTGGATCAAATATTTGACAATATTTTGACTCGCTTTCATAAGATTTAGCACAGCTCTTGCGACTCCAACATGTGAGTCGACAATTTGAGAGATTTGAGAGAAGATTTCCTCCGCAACTTATAAATCGATGAGTGCAAATAAATCATTGCTGGATTTGAACTTGAAAGTGTGACTTTTCAAAATGGCGGTCCGGTCGGTTCACTGTTATGACGGCAACCCAATTCAGGCGCCATGGTCACAACTTTGACCCCTGTTATGATATTTATTTATGGACAGGACGATTCAGTCTGTGTCCCAAGGGTGAGCCGGCCTTGTTATGAAACAATCGGTGCCTACACACGGACTGGGGAAGAGACGACTAAGATGGATTGTTTTGAGTATGTTTTTTCCTCATTCCTTGTTCAACCTGGATCCTTTTAATATTCTTTTCACAGGATGATTTGATCACAGTATTTAAAAAATCATGGCTAGGATATAAGGGCAATGTCAACACAAAAAGACAGACAGACAGCCATGTTGTGTCGTAGTCACCCAAGTGGAAGCCATACCTTAAAACTGGAGATGTCCGATAATATCGGCCCACCGATGTTATCGGCCTGATATTAGAATAAAAATGTAATATCGGTATCGGATTTTTTTGCTTTAAAACTAGGGATGTCCGATATTGGCTTTTTTGCCGATATCCGATATGCCGATATTGCCCAACTCTCAATTTACCGATACCGATATTATCTGATACCGATATGTGCGCCGGTAAACGCTTCAGGAGCGCATAGGCACTATTTCGGTGTAATGCAAGCATTATTTTATTTTTATAGGTTTTTATTTTGTTGGTTTTAAAGCCAAAAAATCCGATACCGATATTATATTTTTATGCTAATATCGGTGGGCCAATATTATCGGACATCTCTATTTAAAACTAGGGATGTCCGATATTGTTTTTTTTGCCGATATCCTATATGCCGATATTGCCCAACTCTCAATTTACCGATACCGATATCATCCGATACCGATATGTGCGCCGGTAAACGCTTCAGGAGCGCATAGGCACTATTTCGGGGTAACGCAAGCATTACTTTATTTTTATCGGTTTTTATTTTATCGGTTTTAAAGCCAAAAAATGTGATACCGATATTACATTTTTATGCCAATATTGGGCCGATATTATCGGACATCTCTATTTAAAACCGATAAAATAAAAAACGAAAAAAATACAATAATGCTTGCGTTACTCTGAGATAGTGCCTATGCGCTCCTGAAGCGTTTACCAGCGCACATATCGGTATCGGCTGGTATCGGTATCGTCAAATTGAGAGTTGGACAATATCGGCATACCGGATATCGGCAAAAAAGCCAATATCGGACATCCCTTCTTAAAACTAAACTAAATCCCTTATTCACGACTACTCAGCTGACACTATTTCACTCAAATGCTTTTGTCTTGAAGTGCGATGTAGTCCAGCCGAGCCTTAAAAGAACAAACTGGTGCCTGAGAGGCATCGATACTGACAGGGAAACGTGGAGCAACAACACATAGTGCCGACGGCTGACATCGACTGACTGCTTTCAATAGAAAACGTCTCCACCGCGCACGCAGAGAGTGACAGATTGAATGAGGAGACGATCGAGTGTCTGTTCTTTGATGTTGAATGCGATGGGTCAGAAAAGACAAATGTCTCCGAGGCCCTCGTACTAAAAGGAACTATATTCTCGACTTCAGGACATTAGCAGGTAATCGATAATCTAAAAAAAGCCCGCCATCAGTCAAAACCTGGCCCATAAACCACTTGTAATGGCGACGATTGACTGATAGAGCGAATGAACAGAACAGACAAGGGACAGAGAGAAATAGCAAGATCAGAAAGGACGGCAAAGAAAACGAGAGATGAGATAGGGAAAGACAAATCTCTGAGACTCTAGATACAGCTGCACAACTCAGTCAGAGATCATGTGCTGGCTCCTTATCTCCTCTTATCTTCATTTTCATACAGCGACGGCTGACTGATAAAACCAACAGCGATGCAACACCTCCCACACCTGGCCAGCAGGATAGTCCAACAGCGAGTGATGTAATGTGCTCCACACCTGTGCGTGCGGCTGCAATCTGATATGAACACGGCTGACAGGAAAACGCAAAAAGATGTGTGTGTGTGTGTGTGTGTGTGTGTGTGTGTGACGGAGATGCCAACTTTCAGAGCTGTATCAAACGCATCAAAGGAGACAAGAAACAAGAAACAATTGCTCACGGAACAACAATGTAGTTAATCTTAAATGTAGGTAATGGTACTTTCTATTGAATTTGATTGATCACAGAGTATCCTGTGATGCTCGCTTAAGGATCTGACTGTCAATCAACACGTTGCCAGCTGTGATTAGCCAGGCTGGCGTGGAGACAAAGACAACCGGCATAATTAGCTGAATTTACACCAAGCCAGTACTTTCAAACACAGCAGTCTAGATACCAGCTGAGTGTTTCTACAAAATTACTTGATACACTTGGCACACCTGCATATCAGAATCAGAAAATGAGCCAAATGTCAGAAAACGACTTAAACTCGGCGCTACTGAACGCAAAACACGCCAACTTTCACAAACAGCGCCCCCTGTAGGCCTGCCGAGCGCTGGGAGGAGCGGAGCTGTTGCCGCAGTGAAACATGTCCCCTTCCAAACACCTCGCCAGCGACTGACACCCACTGCCTGATATCAACCTTGCTAAAACCTCACCTGATGAGTCGTTAAATTATCGAATTTAGGGCGCATTCATTGATATTGCAAAATATAGTCCTGCGTGGTCCTGCGTACGAATTTCGTTCAAGCTGAATTTCACACCTTCCACCACAACCAAAACCCTATTTCGTGAAAAACCCACAACATACGATTGGGGAGACCCGCGAGATGCAGCACTCCTCCTGGAAATTGTCATTTGTGTGGCAGTTGTGCGCTGGAGAAATTTTCAGCAAGCAGCAGATCGAGCTATGCTAGATTAGCTCACTAGGGACTAGACTAATCACTGGAGGCCAATGCGTGATGCATTCAAAGACTTAGCCGCTTACACCGCCGTTACCTGGAGCTAGCACGGCTCGGGGACGCGTGATGCGTTCAAAGACTGGCGGCTAACGCTTGCCGTTAACCTGGAGTTAGCACGCCTCGGGAACGTTGGCGGTAAACAAGTTGCTAAGAAACTTCTGGAGGCACACACGCACGACAGGGAATCGGGTTGAGGCGCTCGAGAAATTTGAAGCTAAAGCGACGACTGCTGCGCAACGCGACATTGTCCGTGCATGTTTGAATATATCCACAAAACGCGTGTTGTGCGTTTTTAATGTGAATCCACTGACCACATGCTGAACTCCACTCCAGCCTATATGCGCCAGTTGTGCACTTGCGTACACCAGAGTGTACAACTTTCATCATTATGATTGTTTCTCTCCTTAACAACGGCTTTGTCCCACACCATACTGACGTGCTTACGAATAACAACATAACAAGTATCAAATGTCATAATATGATCCTTGAGCGTAAAGGCCTTACACGGGTCGTGTATTGATTCAGCAGGCTAAACTAGCTGGCATGCTAACAGCTAGCTAAACGCAATTTCCCTGCTTGTCAATGTCTAGCTAGCTAATGACGTTAGCCTCCACACAGGTTTGTCTGTTACTTACCTTTTCCTGCGGTGGTGCGGGAGTAGATCCAATCTTGTTTTTTATTTTTTGGTTTTGCTTCTCCTTTTTTGTCTGAAGGTGTGACGTGAACTTTGCTATCCGCGAAGCTAACGTTAGCCGGCTAGCTGTGTTATGTTTCCTTATTTGACAAAAATAATGGAGATTGGTTTCAGATGAGCGGCGATAATTCCTTTCTCGGTGGTTCCCTCCTTGGACAGCGTTGATTTTTACGCATTTTTGACGCCAGTTCTGTCGCTCACTATTAGTACATACAGTTCCGATCGTAGCAAAACAAATATGGACACTAAGAATTGGTTGTATTGGACAACTGTGACAAATCTGGCACTTTAGTCCATTGAAAGGCCAGAGCTATCCTAACACTTTGGGTGCTGAACAAGAGGAGGTGATATTTTTGGCACCTGCCTCGTGATTGGTCACTATCTCCCGTCGAGCGTCCAGCTCATTGGTCCAATTCAATGTCAACTAGCTGTGCCCCCTTGTGGAAGCTGCTCGTTGATTGGTCCACTCCCTCGGCTGTGTGACGTAAGGTTAGACTGTAATGTATACTGGATTACCCCGCCGCCGCTGGCTTTGACAGCTGAGGGCAGCTCAGCTCTCGGTGTATGTATGACAGGGAGCAGCGGGAGGCACGTCCAGGTGAATAGCGTACACGTCAGCAGTCATTGATTACAGTCGCTATCAGCATTTGCAAACATATACACCCTTTGTGCTCGACTGACGATAAGTGATACCAAATGGATCTTTGCGTATATTGAATGCAAATTGTGCTCCGAGCTCATCCCTGAATTTCGGGTGTCCCTGTATTGTATAACAAATGCATCATTATTTGATAGAATCCAAGTGTTGCCCATGGACCTCACGAAGTTTTGCACCTAAACAATATATTATCAGGAATCTGGAATCTTTAAGTGTCATTTTACATTGTGTAATGAAATAAACCCTTCGATGCACAACTTACCAATACCTTCACTCTTCAACAAGTGGGGCCATCTTTGAACACTATTAAAATTCTCAAAATATTGAGAATTTTCTCAAAATGAATGAAAACATGATTAAAGAAAAATATTGCCTCATGTCACCAACATTTTTGATAATTAATACCCGGAATATGATTATATTAAAATTTTTCTTTATAAAGATTTTGAAGAGGAACAACCCCTGGGGTCATTTTTGACCCCATGTGTGCATCCAAGGTACTAAGTTTCAGTGTGCAACGCTGTGAATAAAAAGAAAAAGAATTGCCCTAAAATGCCTGCCTGAGGGCAGATGTACATATGTATGTTTCATTACAATAAATAGTGTTCCATATATTCCACAAGTATTCATGTTTATTTGACATAAAGAATATTTTATGTGTACTAAATAGCTCTAAATCACAATCCAGCAGTGTGTCAGATGAACAGGATTGTGTCCTCAGGAGAAGCACTGACTCACTCTGACATCCGCATTTGCAGAAATTGTGATTCCACTCTGGGCAGAGTCTTGTATGAGTCTTTATATCTGGCTGTCTTCTAGTGAGAACAGCATTCACAAACCTAATCTTGGTCATCTGACGCAATCTTCCAAGTATGTTCAGTAACCAGAAAGACCGATGTGCGTGCATGTGACCTGTTTGCCTCACAGAATTCACAAAGTGCCTCATAAATCTGATGGCTTTAATCACTTAAGTTTACGAGAGCTGAGAAGCTCAAAGTCATGATTTGTTTTGATATTTTTTACGTATATATATATACACATCAGAGAAGAGGGCGAAGTGGAATGAATGGGGAATGGAGATGTGGGTGAAGGCACAAGAAGGCATGTGTGTGTACACTTAGTGGCCTCGTGCAGAATCCTGAGGGCAAATATTGTATGAGTAGATCTGTCTGTGTGTGTGTGCGCTCGTGCGTGTGTGTGCGAACGAATTATAGTAGGGTTTATCCCTTGTCATTTTGTGATTCTCCTCAGGGGATTAGACTTGTTTTTGTACTGATGAAATAAGTCGTCAGATGTCAGAGCAGCACCCCAAGGAACCAATGCAGACTTTAAAGAGAGGGGTCAGATTTAAGCCCCTTCTAATAGTGTGTGTGCGTGTGTGTGTGTGTGAGAGAGGAAGGGAAAGCTTGCGTGTAAGTGAAAGACAGAGATGAGCAGTTATATTTAATATTCTAAGACTACTTACAGAATTTGGTCATTCTGCACTGATCTGACAATGTTCAATCACAGCTTATCCCAAATATTACTGTTGTTCTCCTTTGTCTCCTTCCAATCTAAACTCTCACACACACACGCAGACACACACATCACTGCCGTGACTACATTGAATTGACTATCATTGACTAAAGTGGCCCGCTGACCCCACTGTCAGGGTGATGCATGTGTACATGATTGCTCAGCCAGCAGCTACACACAGGGGGAGCGTGATTGTGTGTGTTTTTCTATCTGAAAGCAGATTAAAGAAAAAAAAAAAAAAATCATCTTATCCTGACCTAAACACAAATACATGTATCGACCTCTGACGTGTGGTCTGCTAAAACATATTCCATAGATGTACGAGGGAGGAATCACAGTGGGTATGAAATCATCCCAGCCGTGGTCACCACCTCAGTCCTCTCCTCAGATTCTCAATTTCCATCTTCTGGGTTTTTTTTTTTCGTTGCGGTTCTTTGTGGTGTTCCAAACGGTCATTTATCCTCGTCGGGGGAGGACTGGAGATTGTTTTCACTTTTGGATTATCTCATCCCAACGTGTCCTTGGGGTGATGTGCGGCCTCTGACATCATGCATGTGCTCTGGTGACATGTGGGCCGGGTGTGATGATGTCATTGACAAGCGTGACACACCAGGAGGATCTCGTTCGTATACAGCGGAATGAAAAACAGACAAAATAAGGATGAATTGGAAAGTCCAAAGTGCCAATGCCAAAGCACTGAGCAATGATTCTGGCAAAAGGTCATTGAATGACTGTGATCAAAGTACAAAAAAAAAAAAAAAGGTTTAAAAATAAAATCTGAAAAAAACAAGGTTGGATGATTATGCAAAATATTGTGCGAAAGCCAATTAGACAGGTTCTGATTAAATGAATAAATGCATGCCATTGAGACAAACATACGAAATGAACAGTCTGTTCTTTTCCTGTTGTTTTTCTTCCGGTCGGTGCACAGCTGTGCAGTCATATCGCCTCCTAGTGGCACAACGGTGTTTTACGTCAAAATTTGCAGTTCCCCTTATTGACCAGAAGGAGGAGTCACTGCCTAACAACGAGAGATGGTAAACATACACACGATCAACTGCAGCTTATTGAAAATGTTAATTGAAATTTTCACAATTATGAGAAAAATATGTGTCACCTACATACATCAGTATAGTAAGAAGCGAATGTACCGATAGACATGTGGACAGATATCCTTCAAAATATGACAAATTATGAAGCATAGCAGGCGGGTGTTCATTGTCAATGGAAAACATTGAAAAGTTTTCACCATCCTCCTCGAGTAGATTTTTTACGTTCAAGGCCGCATTGTCATTGTATATCTTTCAAAGCAGACCTGTACATTCAACGACTTTTAATGAACTGTTCCAATTTGATGTGTGATTTGATGTGTCAATGTAACGCATCTACCACATGATTTGGACTAATCAAAAGTATTAGATAAATTTATCAAATAAAATTGACGATTTAACTTAGAGTTTTCATTTGGATGCGCATGCATTAAGTTTAAAGTTTTGAGTTGAGTTTTAAAGACGAAGCCCAGAAATAGGCCGAACGTTAATGTTGAGACGTTAACGTTGAGAGGTCAACAGGTCATGTTCAAGCGCATGCGCATACTGCTGACCAGGCCAGGTGAGTGTCAATCTAAAAACTCTGCTCCAGGTGAGGCTCGAACTCACAACCTCGGCATCGCTCTGCGTCATACTGCCATATAAGTACCGCGCGCTAACCGATTGCGCCACTGGAGCTTCGTTAATAACTGCGGGAACGAAGCATTAAGAAGAAAACGCACGGTTGCGCTCCGTGTATCACATAGACGGCATCACCCCGATGACGTCACGGACACTCGTTGGGCATTTGCAGCGGTCACGGCCGGTGTCACGTGCTGCGTTTAAGTCCCTGTGTGCGGGCTCGGACATCGAAGCCTCATTTATTGGGACATGGTTTTCTTTTCTTCCAGAATGACAGAAAAATCGAACTTGTCCTTCCAGGGAACACCAGACGAATAGCACATTTTTACCTCATTAGGTTTTATGGCGAAGACCTGAGGCGGCGACCCCTGGAGGAGAAACGTGCTAATACACCCGGTGATCAGTAGTGACTGTGAAGGCGCCACAGATGAATAATATGGCGAAAACGCTGCACAGACACTTTGCAGGTAATCACTTGATACATGTTGTGATGTGATGAAAATTTTAACCACCCATACACTTTTTGTGGTGGAGTGAACTTGAGTCCTTGTAGCACCCCACAGCTAATCAGGCGTTGTTTCTTTCAGGGTTTATCACTCCCAGCGCTGTAAAGGTTATGAAGGTTCAAACTAAATTTATTTTGCCCCTGTGTGTTATAGCGTTTCTGTCACC
The DNA here is from genome assembly GCA_900312935.1 of Carapus acus. Lineage (NCBI taxonomy): Eukaryota > Metazoa > Chordata > Actinopteri > Ophidiiformes > Carapidae > Carapus > Carapus acus. Next base: position 11,244 of record OMPJ01028528.1, read on the forward strand.
TAGCTAGCGCAGCGGTTGACTGTAGTCGCGATATAAAGGAAAATAAAACACACACAACTGCACACACACACACTCATAACAGGAAAGCACCCCCAGGCTGTAGACTGTTCTTGGATGTGATTTATGTTTGTGAAATCACTCCTCTTTAATCAGTGTTATCTCAAGAAACCATTTCTGTCGCTGGATATTTTATAGCATATACATGTCAACCTGGAGTCAAAGCCCATCCATCACACTCCTTAGAGAAACACGGGAAAAGGACAGAGCTTGAACCCTGACACAGAGAATGACCCACGGAAATCAGCCATATTGTGGCATCGTGTTGTTTTTTTATTATTCTCGGCATATTCATAATTCAACACATGACATACAGGAAACACTAACATAAACATTCTGAATGAAAGAGAAGGAACCGTTTGGACCCGCAGGTCCGCAGAGGTTCTAACCTCAAAGTCATGCGGCAGCGATGCCAGTTTTCCAACACGGGGGATGGAAATCACGATATTTTTTTTTTTTTAGGGGGATTTGCACCCCAAAAAAATATCGCCATTTCGTCCTCAGCGTTGTGAAGGACGCGAGGGTTCCGCACCCTTTCGCTGGCTGGAAGGGAGGAACTACGGGGGTGAGTCAGGCCGCTCGGCCATAGAAATAGAATGAGTAGAATTTACAGCGGCGGTGATGAGATATACAGAGTATTGTACACTGGTTGGTGAGAGGAGAGGCGGGTGAGGGGGGGCGGGCGCGATGTGTGTAGCGGCCCCCGCTCGATATCTCCGCCTCGTTAATGTGCTGCTGACCTGCAGATCTGTCACGAATGGCCAGCAGCCATTTTTTTCTTTTTTTTGTGTGTGTGTGTGTGTGTGTTTTTATAGGGTCAGGTTACACAAAGGACTGCGGGTCTGATAAATGGCGTCTCCCCAGGTCCCACCATTCCGTAAACTCAGAGGACTCGGACCGGGTCGATTTAAGAACGCAGGCGACACACAGATACACAGCTGACTCAGCGGGTTGTTTGTTTTGTTTTGTTTTCGTTTGTGTTTTTCTAGAAAAAAAGGCCCCGCGGTCAGTTAATAGTGCATTTTTTTTCTTTCTTTTTTTTTCTTGTTTTTTTTTAACGTCAACGTTGGACGCTTTACCCCAGTACGCTAACCCCCACCCCAAAAAAATAAAACTCACCCTTGGGCCACCATGTCTGACCCCCAATCCTTGACCTCTCCTCACCCCCACCTCCAAAAAAAAAAAAAAAAAAAAAAAATTACA
>OMPJ01028531.1:0-11422 GCA_900312935.1 Carapus acus
CCTCAGGATGCCTGGCGCTCCTCGGACAGTGGAGCACAGAGAGAGGATAATTAACAGCCAAGAGAGGGTAGAAAATATGAGATAACACCAAATAAGGAATGCTTTGATAGAAACGGGAGAAGAGGGGCATTAAGAAGTGACATGAGCAAAGTTCCTGGTTCTTCCTCATCTTCTCCACGCAAAGAGAGGGTTGCACGATCCACGAGTGGTGACAGGCGATTAAACCCAGAAATATTTCTGTAAGTGTTATGGTTTCCTTGTCTAATAAATCAACTATTCTGCACTGATGAATTTCAACAGCTGGTTGCTCATTTTGTTTGAACACACTGGGACATCAAAGTTCGGTCCCTCGGCCCGGAGGCCGTAAAAGCGAACAATGAAAGCACGGACATTACTGAGTTACGCAACTGAATTCATCCGCACAGTTGATGGCACTTTCACTGTCACCAAGGATTTCTTGAGGTTGGTGCCAATAATACCACAACAGCGGCTAATATTTTCACCACAATCGTCGGTAAGCTGGACAGACTCGGAGGGAATTGATACTGCGCTATCAGCTTGGTCACAGATGGTGCACCCTCAACGATCGGAGGAAAGGAGAGTGTTGTTAGTTCAGAGACAAGGTGCAGACTGCAAATGGAAGGTTGGATTTTTGAACTTTCCACTGTATTTTGCACCAGGAGGCTTTGTGTTGCAAAGCATTTAAGACGGATAACGTCAAGGTAGTCATCCAAACTGTTAATGCTAAGAATATTCTCATATAGAAATTGAAAGTGGACTAACCGTAACAGTATGTGATTTCCTGTAATACTGTCTGTCTCTCTTCTTTATAAGTTCGATTTGTTAAAATTGATCATCACTGCATGGCTTTCATTTTTCCTTTGAATGTTAAACTTGAAACTGTTCATGTTTTGCACAGATTTTTTTTCTCAGAATGTTCAATCCCCATGTGTTTTGTCAAGCGGATTCCTTATTATGTGTACATTTCCAAATTGTACCATTTTGCCAAAGTAAAACAAAGAAAACAACCACTTTGCCGAGTTCAACCAAGTTGTTATTTTATCATGTTATGTTATGTTATCATGCCATGGTATTAATGGTCTGGCCCACTTAGGAATAAATTCCTCTATGCGGCCCATGTGCTGAAATGAGTTTGACACTCTTGCTCTAGCCCAGGGGTCGGCAACCCAAAATGTTGAAAGAGCCATATTGTCCCAAAAAAGTAAAAAAGAAACTTATCTGGAGCCGCAAAAAAAATTAAAAGCCTTAAATAAGCCTTATTAATGTATCAAAAATTTATTCTTAATATTTTTACAACATTGGAAAACGATAAGAATCTCGTTGTCTCCCAGAAAAACCTAATTAAAACAAAACAAATACATTTTTCCCATTTTAATCCATTATCACATATTTTTAAACATTTTTTAACTGAACAGCTTCATGCGGCTCCAGAACCGCGGGTTGCCGACCGCTGCTCTAGCCTCTGGAAAAGAGTCTCGATGGTGTCAAATGCAGCACTGAGATGCAGGAGCATATGCACAAAAATAAGACCTTTATCTGAAGCTATCAGGGGGTCAATTGTAACCTTTACTTGTGCTGTCTCGGTGCTGTGATGCACTCTGAAACCTGACTGAAATTCATCAAATAAACTATTGCTCAGCAGGTAGTCACACAACTGATTGGCGACAACTTTCTCCAGAACCTTGGATAGAAACAGAATGTTAGAAATAGGCCTGTAATTACCTAAAATCCCAGAATCAAGAGTTGTTTTTTAAGAAAAGGCTTAATCACTGCAACTATAAAAGACTGTGGTACAGAGCCAATTAATGAAGATGTATAAATCACGGTAAATATAAGAGTTCCTATTAAGGGAGAGACTTCTTAGAGCAGACCAGCTGGAATTGCGTCTAATACACAGGTTGATGGCCAAGCTGAGGAAATCATGTTTGTTAGACAGGAAGGTCGATAGGGGAGAAGCAGTCTAGAAACAGACCCGGTTGTAAGGGCCATGGACTGGAGGTTATGTCCTGTGTACCTATGTATGAGGGAATAAGGGCATTGATTTTGCCTCTCATTGCTACAATTTTACCATTGAAAAAGCTCATTAAGTCATTACTGCTAAGATCTATAGGAATACATTGGTCAGTAGACTCATGATTCCAAGTCAGCTTGGCTAAGGTGCTGAAAGGGAACTTTGGGTTATTTTTATTTTCCAAGGTTAATGAGAAGTAATAGGCGGCACTGGCATTATAGAGGGCCTTTCTATGGGTTTTCAGGCTGTCTTGCCAGGCTAAGCGAGATTCATCCAACTAAGTGGAGCGCCAGATAAATGTGAGTTATTCCACAGAACTTGTCTCGTTTGTTTTATCATTTTCTTTTTTAGAGGAGCATGGCGTCAGGCGTCATTCGCAGAGAGCTCACAATACTTTAAACAAGCTGATCTATAGTGGAGGGACTGAGACTAGTGAAGGACTCCATTGTTGGAGTAAGACAAAGCACTGATGGAATTGCCTCCTTAAACCTAGCAACAACATTGTCCGATATTCATCTAGTGATAACAGTTTTGTCCAGTAATCCTGAAGAGGGAATTCAAAGGTTATTAAGAAGTGGTCTGATAGAGCAGGCATATATTTGTGGGAGGAGTGGATTCATTTAGGCTTACTGACTCATCGGGGCGTAGCCAGGTTTCAGTAAGACACAACACATCCAGGTGACGCTCAGATATGAAATCATTAAGTAATCTGGCTTGAGAAGACAGTGATCTAATGTTAAATAACCCACATATAATTTTCATATCTTTTTGCACAGAGACTGTACTGTTGGAAGGTGCTGTCAGATGCTCATGTGGATGCACAGAGAGGCATGTGGGACTGCACCTCTGCCTCCTGGTCACAACTCTGAGTTGTCACGAATTAGTAAATTCAGCCATATTTCTATAAATAAGGGCTGCACCCTCCAAAGCGGGATTTATGCCGTCCCTTCTAATCAGGCCAGGTTTTCCCCAGATGATCTGCAAATTGTTAATGTAGCCTACATCATTTACGGTACACCACCTCGACAGCCAGCGGTTAAAAGCTGACATGTGGCAGTACATGTCATCTGTTGACAGAGACTTTGTGATATGAATGGATCACCTACCTACCTACCTACCTACAACAACAAAAAGGACCGTCAATAACTGAATTGTGATGGTCAACAGCAGCAGTACGTCTCACCCACACACCATCTCTCTCTCTCTCTCTCTCTCTCTCTCTCTCTCTCTCTCTCTCTCTCTCACACACACACACACACACACACACACACCATCTTTTATCTTTTATGTGTAATCATAAACATCTCATCCATCCATCACAGCCAGCTAACTGACTGATGGTGTGCGGCTCAGGACGATACATTTGGCCTGTTGGTGGTGCTAAGTCCGCCTTGTTAAGAATTTGTCCTTTGGACACAGTGTAGCAAAAATGCAATGTAGAAATTGAAAAGTGTGGGCAAAAAGAGTGTCCCAATCCTCTCAATGCTGATCACATCCTGTGAGGAGGAGGAGGAGAGAGAGAGGAAGAGTGGTTGAGCTCTCACGCAAGGAGGGTCAGGGTTTTAGGGAGTCGGGGTCCCGGCTGGAGCAGAGGAAGGTCAGGAACACCGTGGCCTGCAGGTCTCAGCTCGCCTCTCCTGGGTTTTTTGGAGGTCCTCATTAAAACTCTGCCTCCACCTGCCCCATCCTCCTTTTCCTCCTCCTCTTCATTAAAACGTCCAAGTTTCCAAGGGACTCACACCGAACATAAGCCGTCACTGTCCAGCTGTCCACCCACTGGTTCTGTTGATTCTGGTTACCGGTAAACCACATGCACTACAGTAGCAAACACAAAGTATCTGGGAACTGAAATTATGAGTCAGAAGAGGAAAGTGTCAATGTTAACTGACTTCATTTCTCACTGATTATCTAACGAATACAGTGGAAGATTGTTGAGAACATAGAAGCCAATGAGGTAGTGTTTGTTGAGAAGTTCTCATTGAGGCAAAACTTATTACTTCAAAACATCTGCAAAGCGATGTTTATGCATGTTTCTGTTCATGAATATTTAATTGGACACAAAGATTGGATACAAGTGTGATCAGAGGGAAAAAATTAAGTGCAATCTCAACCAAAGTCATCTTGCTGCGAGGGGCACTTTGGTAAGACAAACACAACAGGGACACAAAAACATTCAGCCACTGATAAAAGATAACTGAGCACACACATTTTATTTAGAAAGAGGTGTACCATATGAATCAAGAGAGAAATTGCTTGACGCCCATTCATCCAAGGAATTTGTGATCCTTTTGGAGAATCACTGGACTCGATAGTAAGACATCTACCTGATCTATCTACCTTAATGAGCCTTGAAGGACGATGAGAAAATAAGAAAACACAAAGCTGATAAATGTGATAGATGTAGATTCAGTCTTTCATTCACCAAATCTGACGTGACTCAGCGCTCCACATGGGGACACGGTGCACTGCAGCAGCTTGTCTCCTGTGAAGTATAAAAAAATCATAGTTCTTGCAGTGAAGTTCCCACTCTCTCTCTCTGTCCCTTCTGCATTAGGCTCCATTTATGCAAAGGGCGGCCCGGCCTGTCAGCAGCTAATCAGCCCAAGAATGATGGATGGTGTTTATTTCATGATGATGGAACGTAACCCCCTGTCTGATGATGATTGTAATAAAAAGGACAAATCATGCCAGGAAAGTTATTAAATCATCGAACTACAATTTGCATTAATGTCAGTGTTTGCAGCAACAGAGGAGTGGTGGTGGACGGAATCCACCTTCAAATGCTCCCTGTGACTGTCATTGCTGGACAGCAGAGGTGCTGAATGATCAGAGCTTACCACACAAAACTTAGATGTCCTCATCAGACAAGAAGGCAGTGGACGAAATGAAGAAATGAAGCAGCAAAAGGATTCAGTGAGGCAGGAGGGGGAGAGTTGCATTCAGAGGAACTGGATAGATAGGGTATAGAAAGAGAATAAAGATAAATAAAGAGAATAGAGAAGGGGAGTACAGAGAATTCGCTGAAGATGGTCGATCGTGATATTAGAGGAGCGGACAAAATCCTCACAAACATTAAGCAGAGCCTCAGGGCAAAATGTCTTGCACACCTGGGCCAGTCCGACCATATATTATTATTTCGCATTTCTGTTTACACCCCACTTAGAAAAACTGCCCCCATCACCACAAGGATAGTCAAGACTTGGCAAGAGAGAGCCTCCCAGCAGCAAGAGGACTGTTTCAGGAGGACTGACAGGAATATTTTAGAACACCCAGACCTGGAGGTTTTCACAAACAGCAACCACTGCACAGACACTGTCACAGTAAAGAAACAAATCCGAGTCTACCCCAATTAGAAGCCCTGGATGACCAACAAGGTCCAAAAGCTGCTGAAAGAGAGGAGCACCGCCATCAGGTCTGACAACGCAGCTCTGTACAGCACAATCCCTGCCAACCTGAAAATAGGCATCTTAGGGGCCAAGTTGGAGTACACGAAGAAGATTGAGGACCACCTGGAGAGTAATAACAACAGGCAGGTGTGCTTGGGTGTCCAGCGCATCACCAACCACAGGATCAACTGTGGTGCTGTGGGAGGTAATGCAACTCTGGCAGAGGATCTCAACCATCACTTTGCCAGGTTCAGCGAGCACACTTTCAGGGCAGAAGTGGGATGCACATTGTGGGTTGTCTACTCTTGCAAGGCAACAGGATCCGATGGCAACCCTGGACGTGTGTGGGACTGGGATCAGGACTAGATCAGCTGACTGGAGTCCTGACCAGGACCTTTAATCAGTCTCTTTGCCAGTCCATTGTCCCACCCTGTCTATGAGGTCCGCCATCACTGTGCGTCTGGCGAAAAAACAATCCCAAGGCAGTCTTAACGACTTCAGACCAGTTGCACTGAGCCATGTGGTACTCAAGTGCTTTGAGAAGCTTGTCAAGAGGCACATCAGGGCATTCATCCCGTCCACGTTTGACCCACACCAGTTTGTCTGCAGAGCGAAAAGATGCACTGAAGACTTGGTGACAAAAGCTCTCCATGCTGTTCTTTAAATCTGGAGCAGCAGGGTAGCTGTGCACAGCAGCTCTTCATAGACTTCCGCTCTGCCGTTGTGCCACACACAAATGTATGGTCACATCTATGTCATTTAGGTTTATGGATTTTCGTTTTATTTTCGAAGATATTATTTCTGTGGAAAGAACATTTATACTTCGGCCTTCACTTCCACCGTTGTGTTCTGCAAATAAACTCCTGATTTAACGAAGCTTCCGTGTGTGCACATGTGCTTTTGGGTTCCCTGTTTGGTCCGTGATAATCGCGGCTGCCCTATTCCCATTTACGTAACTGACAACCTGTAGTTTGACTTGTGTGTCGTAAGCATGTCTCTTCGCTGGTACAGTTTTCCGGGGTCCTTAGCCAAACAAATGTTGTTTTGCAGCATATCAGTAGTATAGTATACCTAACGGAGGTGTGGCGAAGGTAAGCGAACGTACTGTGCGGAGCTTTACGTAATGTTCTCTAATTGATTTATCACTGCCAGCATACGGAGTGTACGTATTACATCCTTATTACGGCGGGGAATGGTCCGACAGTCAATCAAGCAGAGCGCTTACTAAAATCGCACAACATTTTTACAGATTTTGGACCTCAGTGCACACATGAAACGCAACAGGCTGAAAATCACACAGTTGATTTTTGAGGAAATTATATATTTATATGTATACACACACATTCACATATAGAGAAGTACATACATTTCAATAACATTTTTCTTAAATGTTAGCCCGGGTACTTTGCTGAAACAAATTTAGATTTGTGTATGTTTTTTTTTTTTCATTCACCATCCAGAAACACTTTTAGAAGAATTGCCTTTCATGCCCATATTTCACAGGACAGGCTTTTCATGACCCTTTTGAAAATTACGTTTAAGACAGGCCTTACAAAGAAGACAAAGTGGGTGAAAAGGAAGAGGTTGGGGACTGATGCAGTCCAGTGGGAGTGCAGAGGATGGAACTAGAGTCAAATAAGTCATTTGCCTGCACAAACTGATTCTGAGTCTTGGGGGATAGGTGGTGGACAAGGGAAGGTGAGGGAAGTCGGCGTTGTGTTGCTCCATGGCTGCAATCTAAATCCTGCCTTCTGTTCTGTTCAATAGTCATGATGAATAATGAAGGTGTGAATCCACCTGGCAGCTCTGCCCCTCATGGGCAGACAGTTAATGTCAGCCTGACAGGTCTTACCACAGCTCAGGGACAGTGAGGTGGGGGTCAGGCAGGGTTGCTGGGGAATGGGGGGGCTGGAGTTGTCTCCATATTAAGTAGGCAGATTAGACCTGTTAAATGGAGACCAGCTTGGAGAGGTTGAGCGCAGTGGCCCTCCAGGGTCTGCATCTCTGCAGGCGGAGCTGGCAAACCAGCTGCCTGAAAAAGTCGCAGAGACTGAGGGGGCGGGTGGGCTCAAGGGGACAGCTACTTGATTCCAAGTAGAAAATGTGTATAAACGATAGTATATAATAAAAAATAATAATAAATGATAGGATAAATATAATTCACAACTTGGATATTTTAGGGCTAGTTTGGCCCAAGTATTCCTGAGGTCCATCTAGTGACACAGCAGAGGCAGAGTTACTATTTGGATATGTAAAGAAGCAAAGGATTGGAGGACCAAGAACGCAACACATGGGGCTGTAAAAGAATAAAAGCCGAAACTCTGAAAGTCACAAGTCATGCAAAGTTGCATCATTTACGTTTGGTAAAAAGAATCAGATGTAATGTTTAGGTATCAATACTTGGCTTGTCCTTTTCGGATCAAATATCGCGTATTGATTTCTCACTGTCAGAAACACTCATGAATAAGAATATCCATTGCTTGATTTAGAGCTGAAATGGAATCAGTGCTATCTGCAGACACAGAGAGGTCTAAGGAATTCAAACAATCAAAACTAAGGTCAAAAGTGGCTTGAAATGGGATCAGAACAAATGTGTCCAACTTTTTCCAAGAGGAGCTGGACAAATAAACCATTCATGAGCAAAATTTAGACTAAAACAAAATACTCCTCTGGTCCCCAAACTGCAAACACTCTGCCCATGACCTCATCCTCCTCCAGATGGGGCAGTTGTGCAATGACGACATCTGAGGACACCCTGACGTTGGTTAACAGTCACTGTCAGCCTGCTCCTTTTCGTCATCTCCCTCAGCCTCCCCTGTTCTAGAAACCAGAAATACTCAAATTGACCCCACCAGGGTTCTCTGCTGGGCCTGTGCCACACCACAGCAAGGCCACGCCCCTTTCCATTACATGCTGGGCCTGTAGCAAGTTCCCAGGAGCCCCTGTTCCGCTCCCTGCCATCTGCCGTGATTTATAGAAAATGCCTGATGATTTATGGCCCAGTCATCTCACAATGAAGTCGTTCTCTTTCATTTGGCGCAACCTCCCGACCCACACGCCACTGGCAGCCAGGTTGGGGAAATGCGTGCTAATCATGAGCATTTCGCAGGAGGAGCCTTGCATGGTGTGGAAGGTGGCAAGTGGTGGGGGCATTAGGCAAATAGAGGCCCTTTATTCAAATTAATTATCAGCGGCATGCACATACTAATGAATATGAGCCAGGCCTTCAGCAATGAGACATGGCCATAGCCTGTGACAGCCACTGACCAACACATTGAACCCACCCAGCCAGCCTCAAGGTGAACATCTTATAGTGCTTCACCTCACCCTGTGCCTGTCACCCATGCCGCCCTGCTTTGATCAACCAATCAAACACAAGATTGGGACTCAAAGTTCCCAGGTACATGTTAAAAAACAAATGCAGCATCAGAGCAAACAGCCCATGCTGCTAGAAAAACTAATAATAAAAACATATAAACATGGGTCAGTGGCTTGTGAAAGAACGGATGCTACAAATATTAAACAACGAGTTCAACAAGCCTGTAAATGGCATTGTGGCAGTAGTGCCATTCAGGGATGTTATATTTGGGGGAGGAAGACAAAGATGTGTTAATTTAAGCTTAAGTACTGTACTTACAGTATTCAACCAATTTTGAGTCCAGATAAGACAAAACTAATCACCTTAAATTAACGTGAAAAATGATGGATTGATAAAAATTGAAAGTTTGCTTTCACAATTAACGAAATACATTAAATGTATTAAGTAGTGTAATTCATATACATGGGTTTGGAGTGTAAAAAAATATATGGTCTAAATGTATCCAAGATAATCTTGTTCATGACTTCCATAATATCACAACTTTGTTTTTATTCATATAGGTGAGTGGTGTTCAATTTCTTTAATCCTCAGTAAAAACGCATAAATGAGCACACATCATATTCATCGGCATGCAATTTGACTACATGTTTCTCTGATTGAGGGTCTGAGTCGTACTTAAAGTGGCTGTCTCATCAAACTCATCAAAGTTGTTCACACGAAAAGGGGAGCCCCATCACAAATCAAAAATTCCGTATACATTGGATATTCACGAGCATACAATCAAACACCCTTTCAAGAAGCCTTGGCCATTCGTCGGTTAAGGGCGTCACCTGCCGTTCTTCTGATGTACTGCAGCCAGAGTCTTGCTCCTTCATTTCTCTGAGAGCGACCTCATTCTCAACGAAGTGAGAGACGCTACATTTAAGACCTGGGGCCTCATTGACTAACCGTGCAAAGAAAATGTTCTATTTTCGATCGAGCGAGCGACTTGACAGTACCAAAAAATCCATATTTACGAAAAGCGCCCAGACCGGGTCGCACCCACGCATGTATGCATTTGCATAAGTGCGTATACGCAATCGGTGAAGATAAATGTCACCAGTGCGTAACTGCTTGTGCATGTTTGGGGTCATTTGCATGCTGAAACGCCCTAAAATGTGTTGGGAACAATCCCTTAAGTAACAGGGACGTGTGGTCAGGGGAGGCTGGTGATTCACTTAGGTTTAGACTTGATCTGACTCAATGGGCTGCATAAATAAATACGTGGGAACTACAGGTATGTTGAGTCTTTATGTGTTTATTTTATTTACATATTGGATTCCATTTTCTGCGCCCCATCGTGACGGGGCGGCATTAAGCGCTCTGCCATCTCATGACCAGTGTGCATCTCTCTCTCTTTTCTCTGGGCGTCGGGAGCACACGCAGCGCAGCCCTCCCACGACGCGCTGATTAAACTGGATACTGTCTTACATGGTCCGGGACTTTCATAAACTTTTCCCCCAATGCCCAACTCCGTAACCGTTTTCCCCTATTGCTAGCGTACGAGCTGTGCACACTCGGTGCCGACGCGACACACACACACACATAACACACTTACCACCTGCCGCTGCTGCCTCTGCAGAACCGGGACAAATCGAGGCCCTTCCTGTTCACATCCTTGATAGGATTGATTGGCGCGCTTCAGAAGATCAGGTGATCATGGACACCATAACTATCTGTTCCGTTCACCATTAATGGTTCACATTAATGATGAATGGACAGATATTGATGCTCTGTTATTTTTTTATGGTTTTGCCATCATGTATATAGAGAGAAATTAGTGCCACTTTTGTATGTAGGATTTTGTCATGAATCTGTGCTCTAGGTATTAATGTAGTGGACTGTACCTGGAGATGGAATAATTTGTTAATTGGTATGCCCATGGGCGGGGCTATGGGGGTATATAGGAGTGAGCTGTTTGCATGTTTGCATGGGGGTTAAAGCGTTGAGCCCTGACATTGAGGGAGACTAGCTGAGCTGCCGGTTTTGGAGATCTCTGTGTAAATATATACGTACGGGATAATGTACGCGTCGGAGGTCATTGTTGCTTGATAATCACCGAGAGGTGTCCCCACCACCCGACGCGAATCGGCCAATCAGAACCAAGCATTCACACAAGCCGTGTAATAAATATACCGATATTGGTCACGTGAGCGGTCATTATTTTCGTATAATGACCGCTCGACTATCAATAACGGACCGCTGCGAAATCAAAGACTCAGAGTTGAACTTCCTGCATTCATATCAATCCGCGCCAAAGGGTTTAGTTCCACTCTGTATTGTTTACGTACTGTTGCCCGCGTCACGCTTCGTCACTGAACAAACATGAGCAGTTTAAAAATTATTTTCAGCATATTTGGGAAGCATGAAACTTTCGATGCGTGGGTAAGTATGATACGTGTACTTCAAGCTGCGGCGACAAACACACGTCGGAAGAAGTGACAGAAGCGCGAATGTAAAAGCAGAGTACCTGTAGCCGTTACGGCACTATTTTCTCGCGGAGACGAAAATATCGTAGCCTACACTTTTGCAGAAAAATGAAAGTATCCTTGTTATGAACTATTTCTGACAACTGTATTATTCATTAATGTTTTAAGCCGTGTAATATTATCAAGCAACAATGACCTCCGACGCGTACATTATCCC
>OMPJ01028534.1:0-14667 GCA_900312935.1 Carapus acus
CACACACACACACACACCACTATGAATTCACATTCCTGGCCTGTTCCAACAGGACAATCGACAACATAGGAATGCTTACTTCAAGGGAATGGCGCTGAAAGTTTTGAGATACTATAATGTACGAGGCCTGACTGGTCTTAAGGGATGACCTGTAGTAGTAGATACACTTTTTTTTCCCAGAAATCTGAACTCAAAAAAGAAATCTCCGGCAAATTCCAAGATGGAAGCAAGAAAATTCTTGATTTCTTGTATCAGGTCCAACCAAATAACTGAATTGTTTTATGCACAGATGTGAATAGATTAAAAATTACATTGAAAATACTCAAATATCTAGATTGCTGAATCTGCAATTGAGACAGTGGACAACGTTTTCCATCCTTTTCTCCCAAAGGAAAGAAAACCCCCAAAAGCCAGACCAAGGCCTCATGGCATCAAATGGACCAACCCACTTTTTCCATTCTGCAGCGCACACACACACACACACACGCACACGCACACACACACACACACACACACAGTCTGTCTCTGTCTCTCTGCGAGGACATGGGAATGGAGAGGGGAGGAAGGGGGAGGGGACAAGATCATTCCCTGGAGGAAAGAGTGATTCACAGCAGCATGTGGGGAAGGAAGTGACTCATATTTAGGACCAAACGCTCACGCACACAGGGGCCTGTGTGTGTGTGTGAATGCAACTTTAAGAGTGTCAGCGTATGGAAGGGAAAAATTGTGCAAACACAAGAACATGACAAAGATTGGGCAGAATTTCAGGGTAAGCATTTACATGCAGAAGTATGCTTTGACCCACACTGGTCAGACACCAGGCAGTCAGATTTAAGATAAATTTCCTCAGTTGACAAACAGAACCTGAGCCAATGCAGTATATTACTTTTGTTGAAAGATGACATGTAAGTGGATTTCCAATATTGTGGGAGAGGAGCTGCAAGGATTCATGTCAAAAACTAAACATTTAGAAATCGTGTTGAAAAAAGAATCAAAAGATAAAAACAGAGACAAGTCCAGCAAGAAAATCTTGACAAAAAAGTGAAAGTATACATGGTGCATAGTGCAAAATTGTTATAACATGATGCAGCAGGGTTTTTAGAAGCTTGGAGGACTCAGGGAGGGGCAGCGCAGGGGAAGTGAAGGATTCTGATTCAGGATGAAGGACAGGATGTAGCTGCACATCAACCACCCTCTACACTTCCCTCCCCTTCTGTTCCTTCAAACTCAGAACGCTAAAAGTTCCCTCCTGACAAAATCATCTATGGTGTCCCTTCCTCTCCAGTGACAACGCTACAAAATTTCCATAAACTGTGCATTGTTTTTGTTTCTAGGTGCATTGACTAATATGTGCATACATAGTAAAGAAATAGTATTTCACCTACTGTATGTCATTGGTGCTCTTACTTTGCATACAGCACGTGTAAGACTTGTTAAGTGGTATTCTCAGTGAATGTAAATGTCGTGACTCCTGGCAAAATTTAGAGTGCTTCGATACATCAATACATATGTCAATCCTCTTCCAGCAACAAAACACAACAACTCAACAGATGAATTTACTCTAGAGAGCCAGAAAAACAATGTGGCTTCTGTGATTTTTGTCATGCTAAATATGGTAAATTTGAATCGTCTGTGATCTGCGTTTATCTAAATGACTGTTGTGTGTCCTGTCTGAGTTGTGTCACCTCATTGATGAACTTGATGCACTCCAGAAACATGTAGTCTTGGTGCTGCTCATTCACCACTCTCTCGTCCAGGAAGTGCCGCGGCTCGAGCGTTGGGTGGTCTGATAAACATGCAAATAATCGCCACGAGGTGGCGCTGTTGGAAAGAGCCATTCGACCATGTCGATTCTAACGTTCAGACCTTTACAACGTGTGATCGAGTTGTGCACACACAATATCATGTCATTGACTTTGTCCAATTGTTATCTGTCTTGAATGCTTAAATCTTTCAAAATTAATTTTATTTTCCTCTCCCTACTGCTGAGATGACTGTGATAGCAAGTTGTTGCTTCCTCTGGCCAAAGGATTACGTTCCTTCCTTACCGCATGTCACGCATTTCAGCAACGGACTGGATTTGCACACTCTTATTTCTGTCCGTATATATTTTGTTATTTAGCTTATTTACATATTTTGCTTAATTTTTGATACCCCCCTAACTCTAACCCTAACCCTCCCACATAATGATTCCCTCCGAAGGACCAATTACCTACCAAGTTGTCTGAAAAAGATTTAGTCAGCAACAATACGCTAATAGAGTTGTACTTAACAAAGCATACATTGAAGAACGCAGCAAATTTCATTTCATTGTCAACCAACTATTGTGTGGCGACTCTCCTAACAGCCCCAGATCATGCACTCATTACTGCATGACTAAAAACTGAGTGAGCTTGTTCACCTGTTTCATTAGCATGTCACACCAAAAACAGCAGCAGTAGCTGAGAGGTAGCATTTATGCTGAATTGTACGAGGCATCAATTTGGATTTGGAAAATCCACGAGCACTTACCAACAAATTGGGAGCTGCCCCATATGAATGGGAGGAATTGGAAGTCATCCAAACCCCACACACCTTGACTTCCTGCTGGCTCCATTCTGTATGTCTTCTGTAATTTTCGCATCACCGACAAATACCTATAAAATAAAATAAAGTTAGCAAATGTACTGGTGATGTGTGACATAACTGCAAAAATTGCAGATTTGTTCAATGTAAACTGTATAATTAGCACAACACAGTCTGGGAACACGAAATATAATTTCTAGAATTTTCACAGCTCAAATGCATGATGATCTTTGGAATGGGACCGCAAAGCTGGAAAATCTGACCTGTTAAAAATTTTAAAAATTATAGCGAGTTGATCATCCACAGTGAGAGCTCCAACCTTGCACAGACAGCACAGGAATGCAGCAAACGCTGCTTCATGACCTGAGAACACATACAAGCATACTTACACACTTGATCTAATTCAACAAGCAGACATTTATCAGCAAACAGTTCCTCGTAATCTATTTATGAATTCAAAATAACTTGTATTGGCCATAAATGTGTTGTAATGACATGACATGATCCCAAAATTCTTTCGGGGATGGAGTTAGCTAGATATGTGCCTTACATGTGTGACATACTATGGCATACAATATCAAGTTCCCAGCATGCATCTTGAGGTGTAAACCCAACATCTACTGTAAATATCTTTCAGAGTGGTCTTGGAAACTGCATTTTCACAGTCTGATACATACTGTTGACATAAAAAAAAGTCATATCTTAAGACAAATATTCCCACCATTACCTGTTCCATAGTCGATCCTGGTAGAGTTTCCCACAGCCTCTTTCAGATAGACAGCAATTTCTGGAGCTGCTGCAAGCTTGTCCACTGGAAGCACTGCTGACACCAAGGCCTCTGCTTCCTGCATGTATGTATGGACAAACACAGACAGACATGCATGCAGGTTAACACATGCATACAGCATTCAGTATACACTGGGTATTCAAAGAAATGGATTAAAACCTTTATTGTCATATGCACAGTATGGAAACAAGTTTCTCTGCACAATAAAATTCTAACTTTGCCGCCCTGCACCGGATGCCACGTGGAAGGTAAGCAATACAGATAGATAGATTAGATAGATCTCCAATGCAAACCTCTCCAGGTTGTCTTCCACCTATCTCCACTGTCGTGTTTACATATGACAGCAACATCTGTGAACATCATAGTCCATAGAGACTCCTGCCTGACATCATCTGTCAACATCTCCATCACCCAAATAAATACTGAAATTAGTGTTAGTGTATGTACTGACCTGATCTAATTTGGTGTACCAGGTTCTGTAGGCTTTATTCCCAAACCGTGATGGCTGGTCAACTGGAGGAGTCTCGTCTATCCATCTGTCCAGAATTCCCATGAGTTCTAATAACTTCTCCACCGTCTACCACAGACAAAAATCATAACATATAAATCTCATCAATGTTCATCCTCAAATTGCAAATATGCATACCTGGAGAAATAACATGACACATCCAGTGTAAATCACAAAGTCAACAATTTTCACACTGTTGCTGCAGACAATGGAGGTACTTTACATACAGACCTACTGTAACTAACACAGTTTTGTACACTGACTCCTGTAATGTAGTCAGGCCACATACCTGAGATACTTTGTAAGTGCATGTGAGTTTCTTTCCTTTCAAAGCTTCATTAAGGTTGAGAATGAAGCCCATATAATCAGCATACGCCTTTAAAAGACAAAATCAAACTGTTTGCGATTTGGCAACAAACCATTCATACCTAATACACATTGTGAATTGTTTATCATCTGTACAGACATCTCTCTGATTGTAAAACCACGCCTTATCTAAACAAAAATACCTGGACTCATTGTTTTGGATTTGTTTCCTGATTTACAGCAAAGACTGAAATGTGATTTAATGAATTTGTCAGAAACAGGAATTGCACCGCAATGAATTTTGCACGTCAATACTAACTTTTGAACCAGCGAACTGTAGATAATGAAAAAGTGGATGGTAAATAACATGTATTGGAATTTCAAATCTGTATTTGCTGAGGAATAGAGCACAATGGAGGCTGCTCTCTGAGATGCTGTCAAGCACTTTGTCGTTTTGTAAAGACAGTATTGACACTTCAAGTAAGATTATACCTGTGACCTTTTCCACCTGCCCATGTCAGAAACCATGCTGATTTCTTTTTTTGGTATGATGTAACTGGTGCTACTTGCATCGTCTTTTGGCTCTGATGCTGTCAATGCCAAAAAAAGAACAAACATTATTCATTTACAATTTGGTGCCAAGGGGACCAACACTGAGATGAAGCATTTACATGCTAGCAAAGACAAGCATGCAACGGAAGGTAAGCAGGAAAGCCAAATAAAAAATATATATGCAGTAAAAAGTTTTTTTTTTAAACTTAGACGGGAGACCGACTCCACCACAATTATTGGAAGTCATTCTCACCGTGAAAATTCATTGACCCAGAATGCCAATGTCATCCCTCACTATCTCAACTCCTCCCAACTTCAAGTGTCCACCGGCCTCACTTTCATTCATAGGGATACTGTATATTCCGTCTCTCTCCTTTGAGCCTTCATTCCTCCATTCTCACTACCCTCACCGCATAAAACAACATCATCTGCAATTGTCAATGGCAGGGGCGTCACACTCATTTTCACCGAGGGCCACATCAGCGTGGCAGTATGGCAGCATGGCATCTGAGACAGAGCAATCTGTGATGAAATTTGAAATTGGGAAACCGGAAAAAAGACTTCGAAATTGTCTGTCAAACAGGGGATCAGCTTCTACCAGTTTACCTTTTGGCTTGTTTAGCAGTGCGGCTTTTAGTTTTACATAAATAGTTTTTTTCCAACAACCTGTATCATCACTGACTTAGGTTCATATTTGGTCTGGAGAATCCAGAGAGTCTGTGATGTATTGCCAAAATAAGACCTGACAAATTAATGGGACGCACAAATCATATCTGTCCGTTGTGAATAGCAGCTACTCCAACGGCAGATGCGCTCCTTTCTACCATAAAATGTGACGTATGTGCTCAGTTTTACGGAGAAGGTGAACCTACAACCGAATATTAATTTGAAAGCGTCCGTATTGCCCCACAGTGAATGAAACGTAGTGTAGGTGAGGCAATCTGTCACAATTTACCCGATGGTTGCTCACTGTCCGCCATGATGATGCAGCTTCTTCTTCTTTTGCTGCCGACTTTTGATTACCGGTGCTCAGTGCTGCCCCCCAAAGGCATCAAGGGGAAGAACCACAGCCGCGACAATATCTGGCTCCACTCGGCCAGGTGGACGTGACCAGGTGAATTCCTCCGTACGCCCAGTCCACGACGAACATCGCTTCGGCGGAGTTACCATTATCTTTTTGCGTTCAAAGTTTCTAGAACCTCCAGGAAATTCAGTTCAATTTCAAGCATTAAAATCAGCGTCCGCAGTAATCGCTGACGAATCTGTATCTCATCATTGAATATTGTATATGTGATACGATGTTCCTTTAATCATCATTAACAGGCAAATTTTGTTCCTGCTGCTGCTGTGCTTCTCGATCAGTAGTGTGATGTTGAAGATCTGTTCGGTGGTGCTTCTTTTGGGTTTGTCTTGTGCTTTATTAACCCGCAGTCCACAGTTGAAGCCAGACCAGTGATGACGGACTTCCAAATATCCGGGTCCTGCCCCTACTGCTGTGCATCCCTACACAAACGAATCATGCGTCACAGCACCGGAACAGCACTGGTAAAGGTAACAAATGACCTCCTGACTGCTTCTAACCGATAAAGGCCTCGCTTCTGTGCTTGTCCTTCTAGATCTGAGTGCCGCATTCCATACCATCAACCATCAGTTCCTTCTACAGAGGCTAGAAGATCTGATTGGCATCAAAGAAACCACAGCCTGTCCTGCCCGAGGTTTCTCCCCTTTAAAGGCAGTTTTCCCTCACCACTGTTGCTAATGGGGGATGTATTGAGATTGCCTTACAATATACAGAGATCAACAACAACAAAAACAAAACATAATTCAATAAGTGGGTCTCATGTGGACTACAATCCATAACACGTCATAACAAGTCTGAAATTTTATTAGCCATTTCAGTGGCACATGACCTCTGTTGGCAAATCTTGTGGGTTTTTTTCACTAATGTTACTGGGACAACCCAAATGTGTTGATGGATACAAATTTGTATTTCATTTGCTCCAATTTTGTTTTTATGTACTATTGTTAACACTGCTCACTTCTTGTTTCCCCAGTAATTAAATGGGTAAATATCAGTGACAAATGGGGTGTTTTCTTGATCACTTCATTAGGCTGATGTATCGATCGCTCCATAGTGCGTTGCTCAATTCACAGGTGATTTTTACAACTATACGCATGGATCTGAGAAAAAATGCTCTTTAATTCAACTTTCTCCTGCTCACAGGGTAGAAGCAGTGCAGTTAGACATAACAAATAAATACAGTCTGCTATCAAATATTTGTTAGCAAAAGTTGAAATCATATCAGGACAGCTACACACTTTCATTTAAGATTCATGGTGAATATATGAACAGTGCTCAGATGTCAGATGACAGAGGTGGTTTGAAATAATGACTTGGGACCTTTTGTTTTGAAGACAGACTGACATTGTGACTTCTACACTTCTGTGATCGCTGTCGCTGTTGGCTATGTGTTTTGCTCAGAACTGACCCTTGTTTCAAGTGAACCATACCAATCTATTGTGGTGAAGTAAAATTCAGAACCAGCTAAAACTCAGGGCTTTCATCCAACGGTAATGCACGCTAACTTCAGATCAGACAGGATTTGTAGAGACATTTAGCTCTGGATCGAATGTGAGCGTAAGACTTAATCATCAGTCCTGTGAACTAATGACAACAGTCGACAGATTATAACAGGAAGAGTGAAGCTAGGGTGTCATTATATATTTGTAAAAACGTTGTGTTCAAACAATAGCAAGCAGATGCGTACAGCACGTCTGCAGGTCAATGTGCACAGCACGTTGACAAAAGACTATAGAACATTTACTACAGAGCTGAAACAGGGATATTTACAAACTGAGTTCTATAGCTACAGAAAATCCCCGGACTTGCACATATGTACACACAGAGCCTGGCATTAGCTTGTAAGGCAAAACTCAGAAGGTGCAAAAGCTTGAATATATTTCACAGATTGCTGTACAACAGGAGGTATCAAAGCTACTGTGCACTTGAACTGGATGGAGATTTGAAAATATGTCATTAAGGTTGTAGTTTCCGGTTGATAAGCGGTAAAAAAGATGCACATTTTGATATCAGACTAAAAAAGCTTCACCATGCGGACCAAACTGCATGTCATCACTGTGCGGGATGTAAGGAAAGCCATGAGGTGAACCACTGTAGCTGCACAGGATTAAAAGTCACACTGTGCAGAGCTCTAGATGTACTGTATGTGTGCGTCCGTGCGTACATGCGTGCACGTGTGTGTGTCATTTGTTACTACACGACTGCCTCAAAAAGTAATTTAGAGAGACTCAATTTTACCTCTATATCATGAGTTCATTGTGGCACCAATGACAACAAGATGAGTGAGTGTGTGTGATTTGGGTGTCAGTTCGGGATCACAATGTGTCCACAACAACCTGGAGATAGTGACAACAGTAGCGCCCTCTGACATGTGTCGGTAGAATTGCTTGATGAGTGACTATACCGCCCTCTGGTGGCGAACTGCTAGTTATGGAGATGTGTGTTGTGGTGGTTTTCAGCGGGAAAATGGGTACGAATTTCTTGAAAATTTAACAGAATGAAAGAAGATTACGTAGGCAGCAACAGCTCCAACAACTCCTCCTCAACTAATGGTTCATTTTCTTTTACATTTGTTCAGTTGAGCAGCATGAACAGAGGTCGATTATCTGTGGGGGAGGAGACCAGCTGGGACGGCACAGTGGATATTTCAGGTGTCAATCAAATGTTTCCCACTTTTTTCTCAGGTCATCGGCCCTCGTATCTTGGGGTGTGGCTGGTGAAACCATGGTCAACAGGTCAGAAAACAGGTCCTGACCTTTCTGACTGTCTTGCTCAGCAGCAACTGATTTGGCCGATGTGTCCGTGATTGGACTGAGGACAGACACCGAGACCCCAAGGTTGGACAGGGCGTGACTGCTGGCTGAGCTCTGAGACAGATGAGATTTGGCGGCAGGGAAAGGCGATGGTCCCAACGTGGGTGGCATCGGTGCTGCGCCTGGCGAACGGCTTCTATAGAGTCCTGGGAAATGGGGAAAGGGTGGAACCTGGGATGTGGGGGCGAAGTAAGAGGCTGCCTGAGGTCCATATGTCACACTAAAGGGATTCCCACTCACAGTGGGCGAGTAGTACATACGAGCGGAGGTGTTGGGGACGGACTGGGCAAAGGGATTGAGTGATGTGTGAGGGTGAAGCGGGTGGGGAGTTGAACCTGAGAACGGCTGGGAAGGAACACCAGAATCACCACCTTCAACCACAGACAAGGGACTGGTACTTCCTGCGCTATTCAGGGGGTCCAGAAGACTCAACAGGTCCTTGCTGTCCTCTGTGTCCTCTGTGGGTATCAACAGGTCCTCTCCTGTGTTCATACTTAGGGCTTGTCTAAATTCATTCCCCCCAGGTTTAGTCCTTTCATTTGCTTCGGCCACTTTACACCGGGACTGAGTCACAGGTGGAGCCAAAACCTTACCCAGTTCAGGCGTCTTTCTCCCATGAGGACGTGGAATGGTGATGTTACTCAGACAGAGGCCAGAGGTGTCCGGAAGGTCGGGGCTAGAGGAGCGGCCTTCGTGTGGCACGGGAGAGACAAGAGACGGTATCCTGTCTTTTAA
This sequence comes from Carapus acus, assembly GCA_900312935.1. Taxonomy (NCBI): domain Eukaryota; kingdom Metazoa; phylum Chordata; class Actinopteri; order Ophidiiformes; family Carapidae; genus Carapus; species Carapus acus. Next base: position 9,348 of record OMPJ01028534.1, read on the forward strand.
AGGAGGCAGACGTGCATGTAGGGACGTCTGATCTTGCCCACTACTCCACAGCTTATTGGAGGGGTTTGAGATCCTGAGGCCTGGAAGTGTGCGAGAGTGTTCACCAAGATTCACGTCCCTCTGCTGGAAACAAACAAATCCAAACCTCAATGGCACGATGTCACAGGGATTTTCATATTTCATTTTCATATGATTTTAATACATGGGCTTCAAAAAGATGTTGGAGGAGAAGTTGTGATGATTCAGTCCGAGGAATTTTTAACCAATGGTCTTAACCAATGGTAGCCAGCTGGCCAACTGGACACTACAGTGGTTGAGTGCATGGAATTAAAAAAAAAAAATGTGACCATGAATTTGGTCACGTTTGTTTATGAACAGCTGTGCATGTGATGTTTTGTCGACAGTGTCGTTTATTACAATCGGCCTCTTACCTGGTAGGTGAACTTTGATTTGAGATCCTCAGTGTCTTTAGGGGTTCTCAGGTCCTCCAGACTTTTAGCCAAGCTCATAGGCTGGCTGTCAGGTTCATCCTGGCAGCTGAAGATATCACCTATCAGAGTGATGTTGGAAAACTTCTCGATAACAGGGCTGGGTGGAGCTGTGTGACTTTCTGCCCCAAAGCCAGGATCGTCTGCTTCAGTAAAGTCCACCTCCTTCAGGGAGTGGTACGGTTGTGGCCTGGAGGGGAAAGCAGTACTAAGTCAATTTCACATTAGCTCATCTATGCAAGGGGTCATGCATGGAGCATCCCTGTTCAGCTCTATTATGTGTAAATTGTGTAATAAATATTCAGAATGTGTAGTCTGAAATATATATTGTTTGTTTGATTGTTATTTTGTTTCTACCAAAGCCAAAAGCCATCACAAATGAATGTGATGTTGCTTACGAATGCTGCGATCCATGAAAAATAGACACAGTTACCTGCCTCTGACCTGTATTTACTAAGTACTCTTCCTAAAACACACATGTAAATTTCTAAGTGCACCGTGGGTAAAGCACAAAAGTGTTTTGATGGGTTGTCATGTTTCACACTGCACACGCTGATTTATTGATGCGACTACTGTGCCAAAAGCTGATAAAAAATGTAAAGTGCATGCAGTGAGGACAGAGGAAAAATGAAAAACATAAAATAAGAGAGAGAACAAGAAAAGACAAGGTCATATCAAGAATGCATACTGAGGAGACCAGTCAAAAGGGACTGAGAAGAGAAAGCTGTCAGGAAATCCAGAGATGGAGTCGTTGTCGTACTGGAGCTCATCTCCAGATGAGTCCTCAGAGAGGAAGACTGTGTAGTGACGGGTAGGACGGACAGAGCTGAGAAGAGGGGAGAAATATCAATTTGGACCAAATTGGGAAGAGGCCAAATGCTCAATGAATGACAGTAGTAGAAAAGAAATTGTCAGTGTTGCATCACCAAATTGGTCGCCGTAGAAACGATTTCCAATCAATCTATCGGTGTGCTGTGATAAGTGTCATTAAAGCAAGCTTACTGGTCCACACTGCTCTCCAGGCTGATGTTGCTGCATGGCCTCTTCATCAGAAAAGAAGGCTGAGCCTATCACAGAACCAAACACATTTTTCATAAAACTCATTAGCTCCTCACCGAGGCATTAAGGGACATTTATGAAAGTATACTTTGCTACTAATGTTATAGATCATTCATAAAATCCTGTCACAAGTGTGGCACATGTGACCAAAATTTCTCCAAGCCATGCACATCATGGTTGACACGTTACATTAGCACTTTTTCATCATATTTTAGTTACAATTCTGTGATCTCAGTGTTAACTTATCTCACTATACCCCTGTTAACTGATACCTACACGATATCCCCTCCTCACCTGTCCAAATTGTACAGCTATGGGCCTGTCATCATCCCAGGCTTGCAGACGCTCCTCTCTACGAGAAGAAGGAAAGCGAACTGAGCTGTGGTCGAAGACAGTGCTGCCGGTTGTGGGGACACCATTCTCTGCCTGTTCCTGGATGGGTGGAGGACAGCTAATAAGGTTAGCACTGCACCGCATCACTATGGGCTCCAAGTAAGATGAAGGTTCAGGTGATGTTGAGGCATACCTTCTGCTTCAGTCGACTCTTCACTTCTTTGATACCCATCTTTGCGTGGTCTTTAGCCTGCCAAATAAATTAACTTTAATATCTACCATTCCATATGTGAATAAGCTCTGACAACTACAATTACCGCTTTGTACTTACAAACTTGTAAACCGTTTTCATAGCAGGGTTTGCCTTGGTCTTCACAGTGTTGAATATAGCCCCGCCTCCTTTCTGTTACAATGAATTACAGAATTTGACACACAATCATGTTACACACTGCATCAAAGTCCTCTATTATGTTATACACTATACACACCACATGGTTATTACAGTATGACAACAAATCTGGAAAAAAAACAGCGACAAAAGACAGTTTCGATACAAACAAGAATTCAACAGAAATAGGAACTCCCTTCTTGTGAATCCCTTTTAAGTAAAAATGAGTGAAACAGTTTGTGAAAAATGCTAACTTTAAAGAAAAGGAAATTGCAATGACTAACAGTGGGATGATTAATGTCTGGATATGAATTACTTGACAATCCACAGGGGGGGAAAATGAAAGTAACAAATATTGGGGATATACAGAAATTACTTGAATGTTGGTTTTCAATATATGTATCAGTATCAGTGACACAAGCCCTTTATTTTCTTTGTGTTGGATCAATACCAAATCTAACCAATGGCCTGTTGGGTGGGTGCGTCGCTCTGATGACTGTTGAACCTGTTTTGTAAAATCGTCTCATGGGCCGGATTGAATCCTTTCGCAGATCAGATTGGCCCGCAGGACATATGTTTGACATCCCTCCCTTATCCTTACCTTGACAGTGAACAGCCACTGGTGGTAGGTTTTGTCGCTGCCTGGAAAATGAGGGAAAGTGAGTTAAAAAAGAAAGCACTGAGAAGATCACATTGATAACCATATTTTCCAGAGTTTAAGTCAGACTTTATTTCGTTATTTGGTCATGGGTGAGACAAATACTCGCCCCAGAAGTTGATGAAGCACCCCAGAAGTAAATGAGAAGGAGGCCACTTGAGGATGTGGTGCTTAAATTACAGTCATGTTGAAATTCTAGTAGTCCAGGAGTATTGGATACTAGTGCGTAACGCCATCGGTCAGTTGTAAATGTGATAATAAACGAACTTGTGAAATTATATACTTTAATAATTTCACATATACACTGCATCTGAGTATAAGTCGCACCCAAACCAAACTATGAAAATACAGTGTATATGTTTTTTCTTTGTTGCTATGCATTTTTTGTCTGGTACAACTAATAGTCCAGGGCGACTTAGAGTCCAGAATACGGTACTCTCGTGTACTTCGAATATTTCCTCAGAGCTAACCTGCATATTCTCCCATGTTGATCTCCTCCTCAAACATGTCACTGAATCCTTCTCCAGCATTAAGTAGATCCAAACGGCCATCAATGAACTGCAGATGTAAACACAGTCAAGTGACTGACAGTTCAAGAGGATTTCATACCTTTTTACTGTTTACATAATTAACGTATTCATGCACCCAACAGGTAAATGGCATAATCTCGTGACATTAAAAAGTGAGTAAAAGAAATTCAAGTTTAAAAAGCCAAAGTTAGGATGTGAATGTACAAAAGAATGTATCTGTGTGCAACAGATGGACACTATTCTACAGAAACTTGCTTGTTGCTCTGTTTGTGTGTGTGTGTTCGTACCTGTTTGAAGAGCTGAAGCTGAATAGCATTTTGCAGAAAGACTCTCATGGAACTGAAGCGATGGTTGACAAAGCAGTCCTCATTGAATGTTATTGGCTCTCCCTGATAGACACACAGGACACATACTGGAAATTTTTCACCACATGCTAGTATTCTAATATTGTGTGTTCATACTCACCTAGAAACCTGTGTCATTATTACTGAATATAACAGGGGAGACGACCAGCAAAATAAATTTGTGTTTAGCTGCCCTCAAAGACTGAGTTAGACTCATAGACTAGGGTTGGGGTTTGGTCTCTTGCTCAAGGGCACCACGATAGGAGGCAGAATACCTCAAACCACCAGCCTGGCCTCCATACATCTATTTGTCTGAGCTGAGAGTTGAGGCAGCCAGCCTGTGGTCACTGTAGTCTATTCCTAGAGACTGAGCTAGTGCCGCCCACCTACTCATTAGTGGGTCCCGCCCTTGTTTCATAAATTACACTCCAACCGCACATATGTACTGACACAGTTCACACAAAGGCCAATCGATGTTACCTGTTCTCCTGTGTGTTATTTGCATTAATCAGTGGACTTACTGGCTCAATCTGCAGAGCGTTCCTATAGCTGCCAAAAAGGGCAGCCTGACTCTTCAGGAAAGCTCGGGCCACACCATCCCCTGCTGTCGTCGAAACCTTTTTCAAACGACTTTTTAAAGATGACACCTGCAAATTATGTACAGATCACTGAGACGCCACTGAATCAAAAATAATCTACTGCAGAGTATGTTTGTCATTATCCACAAGTGTGAAAGAGTGCAACATTAACTAGGGGTGTAACGGTACGTCTTCGGTACGTTCGGTTCTGCAACCGTTCGGTATCACGGTTCGGTACGTACTCGGTACACGGTTCGGTACATTTTCGGTACAGTATGGGAACAAAATGCAAAACCATTTTCTTCCACGTACAGGTCTCTCGACCTTCGGAACGGTACAGTGCTGTACCGAACGAATACAGTCCGTTTATTTGTTTTTATATGCAGCAATCACAGACCTAGAGACGTGCTGCGCCTGTCATATGTGGCTACTTAATATTCATTAGAGACCTGTACGTGATTGGAGTAGTAAAGGGAGGCGTTTTCATTGTTATTAAGAAACTCTTTCCTGATTCGTGCGCTTGTGACCATGTGGAGGTGACGTCGCACGGCGAACCAATCAGTCGAGCCTTTCCTGCACTCTTCAGAACAGTTTTGCGAGGTCCATGCGTCTGTTGTTAAATTAACTATCTGATTTAATTCGAACAAAATGGCTGAAGCTAGCGACCAACCGGAGCTAGAAAATCCTCCCCTGTCCTTAAGATCACCCGTTTGAGAGCACTTTGGTTTCCCAGTGAAAACCTGCGACGGAAAAAAACAAGTGGATAAAACGAAGGTGGTATGTCCAAGCAGCACTTTGAATTTATTTACGATTTCCGCTTGTACAGTATATTGACAAATTTGGTTAAATAAACAACACGCTGTGGAAGAAAATGGTTTTGCATTTTGTTCCCATACTGTACCGAAAATGTACCGAACCGTGACCCCCCTGTACCGAGTACGT
>OMPJ01028537.1:0-16789 GCA_900312935.1 Carapus acus
CCTTTGAAAAAGTGGAGCGAGAGATTTATGAAAAATGTAGAATAGGCTACGTTTATGGTGAAAAGTAGAGTGCAATTTCACAGAACAGCTCAAACTAGTCATCGATCATACACAATGAACGGCTACGGTGCGCATACACAATGAATGGGTACGGCGCCGAGCGTGCTATGTGTTAAGCACAGCGCTCTTCTTAACAGATCTGAAAAATCTGGCCATGTTTCTTAATGAAAAGATATACCAGGAAAATCCTGCTTATTTTTTCACTCATCATGTCCTCCTCTTTGACAGACACCCGCTTTGATCCTCTGAATAAGATGTAGCTCATGACGTTCATGGTGACGATGATCGGTGTTGCGGGAATGAATAGGCTGTGTTAGCAAGTTACCGCTAATCACCAACGTTCCGGGTCACGTAAGCCGGACCAATGAAAAAATAAAATCCAAGCCAGTCCCGTTTTTCCATTTCGTGTTTTCGATCCGAGCCGTAAGATGAAAAATGAAATAACGGGCCGTTTTTCCAACTTTTGTTTTTCATTTCTGGATTTTGATTGAAAAACGATATATCAAAAAACGGAAGTGGTTTTTGGTTTCCGTTTTTCAAACGAAAATCAAAAGAACGAATCGTACACGGATTTTTTTTGTTTTTTGGTTTCCGTTTTTCAAACGAAAATCGAAAGAACGAATCGTACACGGATTAAATCGCTTGCTGCGTGCTGTGCAACTGTGTGTGTGTTGCTCCAGCCCCTCCCCCCTCTGCTCAGCGCAGTCACGGAGACGACACCACACATATCAGCCAATCAAATGCGGCTTGAAGGGAGCGAGAGATAGACGGAGAGAGAGAGAGAGAGAGAGAGAGCGAGAGAGAGAGAGGGAAGCGAAGCGAAGCGGCTCACCATTAGGAGCCGGCTCCCGTCCAATCAGGAGCCGGCTCCCGTCGTTCATGTCAACGAGCCGGCTCTCGGAGCCTTTTCGTTCGCGATCGACACATCACTACTCGCTGAACATCTGCAGGCTCTTTGAAAAGGCGTTGCCAACAGAGCGCACGGTTCTCCAGATTGTCCATGGTCAATGTTCCCTCTAAACTTCACGCTTGCGCATTCATGCGCTACTCCTACCATCGCCGCGCATGACAAATAAAATCAAAAAATAAATCCAATGTATACATCAAAACAAACACAGAACGACTTCATGCAGTTCCCACTTATTTACTTAAGCAGCCAATCAGGTCAGATCAAGTTTAAGTCAATAACGCTTCATGTATGTGCCGCTGTTAGCGGATTAGCGTTCCTGTACACTGGGATCGAGGGAGAGATGTTGTGCGCACGCGTGGTCGGAGGTGTGCGTAAGTTTACACACGTCTCTATGCACAAGTAAGAATTGGTATGTCACGCTTTGTTTTAGAGAGTGCGTACGCGCTACGTGCGCACATTTACGTACACACGCACGGCTGACAAATGAGGCGCCACTGAGCTCCTCCTCCACCTGTGTGTGTCCAGCTGGAGAGCTGCAGGTCAGTCAGCGCCATCAAAAGGTAAACTGGCAAAAGTGTAAAAAAAATGTATTTCGGTCAATGTTGCAGGTAAATTTCCCTTTTCCTTGCTTTGGAAACGTTTGATGTAACTCCCTTCAGCTTGAATGCTGTTGTGTTTGTCATGTTTGGCCGCTTTCAGCAGCAGTGGCTCAGTGTGAAGGGACTTTGTCTGGGGGCCATAGGGCGGTTGGTTCAAGTCCCAGCTCAGAGCAAAACGTATGGGGCAAGACTGGTGGCTGGAAAGGCTCCAGTTGGCCACCTGAGCACTGAGACACCCTTGAGCAAAGCACCTAATCCCAAGCCACTTGGGTTGAAACCCCTTCCCTGATGCACGACATGGTTTTTGTGATCAATGATTGTAATCCTGTGTGTTTGCGTATGTGCATGTCACACACACATACACATGCTCTAAAGAACGGACTTTATTTTGTTTCTGCCAGCAGCCTCATGATGCTGCAGTGAAACAGCCTGTAGCAGGACATGGCACCATGGAGAACACCACGGAGGCCTGTTGTTCAGCTGGTTCTCTCTTATTCAGTTGCCTGTCTGGCACAGATATAGTGTAATTTACGATGACAGCGAAGGTCATTCAATTTCCCTGTGGGAGGAAAACAGTGGTGAAATCTGACCTTTCTGACTTTGTGACATCTTTAGGTCAAGAGCAAATGTGTCATTCCATTGCTGCGCATCTCTACACAGTCCTCGTGAGCAAAAAAGTTGTTTGGTTCTTTTTTGGTGCCAGTCAATGTGTGATAGCTGTTCCAGCAGCTGTAGTCGTACTTTGTTCCGTCTGTGTACACAAATATGCCCTCCTGGGAAAGAAGTGGAAATTAGATGACAATGTCAGGTTTGTCGGTAAAATCAGTGAGCACACTGGTTTGGGATTACTGGTTGAGCATCCGCCAGCTGTGGTGGTGCTGCACTCTGTGGAGGTGAGCAGCGTTCACTGATTTCGGTGTTCAATTTGTGGTCATTGAAACGCTGGTGGGCCCCATGAAATGACGCAGTCGACCACATCTGGCCAGCAGTCCTTGGGGTTAGGCAGTCACAAGAGCAAAACTCCAAGACTAAAACGTATATGTTACGAAGAGGTGTCGGTCATCAGAGAGGACAATACCACACACACCTAACAAGGAGCAAATTTAGCCTCCAAGAAAAACAAACTGTCCAAGAAGCAAAAGGCAGGAGGCAACCGCTGTGTAAAAGCTACAGCTACAAACAGCTACAAACTACAGTTACAACTACGGCCAATTATAGCTACAGGTACAGCCAGCTGAGGCTACAGTTGGTTAGTTGGCAAGTTCCATACTTACTATGGTACAAAAACCACAACACAACTAGGGCCTTTGAGGCACTGGCAAAGATGGATGAAAAACAAAACTGGTCCTATCAAAGGGTAAACAATGTAATATCCTGGTGCTTTTTTTCTGTATCTGATTGACATGTTGGCATGTTTAGCTGACGCTTCCCATCTGTCAAAATTCAAAAGTCAGAGTGGCCCCTGAGCCCAGATGTTTGCCTATCCTTGGTCAAGAAACCCCATCGCAGACTGGGTGAGGGATCCCGCCTTTCAGTTCATCCATTTTTGACTATTGGGTTTCTTTGGCAGCGTGTGTTTGTGTGTGTTGCATTCACTGACCTTTTCTCTGTCATTCAGTCCAAACCAGGTGGCAACATTTTTATGCATGACATCACGAAGCACAAAACTCATGTCTTTTCCTGAGTGATAAGACGCCAAATGCCCTCCTCTCCTTTGGCAGTCTTTCTGAGAAGGTTAGAGAAATGATAATGAGACAAGGCATCCCAACCTCAGAGATGAAGGTGTGATGAAGAGTGAGGTTTTAGAAGCTGGTTGCTAACCTCGGCATCAGCCCAGTCTCTTCCATAGCTGATTTTATAAAAGCAACGTCCCTGGCGGAGTCGCCAGAACACTGGACACTTCAGCAACATTACCTCCTAGTACAGGAAGAATGAAAGACTTGAAATCAAGGAGGCAGGACTGGGTGATACAAAAGGGAAAGGAGGATGAGAAAGGAGGCCAATGAGGATCTAATGAACACATCCAAAGGAGACTGAGGGAGTACTGACAGCAGCAAAGATGAAAATGAGGTCAAATCTGGAGAAAGAAATCAGCTGCAGTGTATTTGACTCACTGCAGCCACACTGAGGAGGATGATGAGATGAAGAAGAGACGCCATCTCTGTAACAGAGACAGAAAGGAACCCACGTTACCCTGCTTGGAGTCAGACAAGAACAAACATGGAAAAAACAGGGAGACAGACTGACAGATAGAGAAAAAGGTGAGCTGACCTTTGTGGAGATGAAGAGGAGCTGACCCTTTAGTAGCAGGTTCCTGACTCAGGATGATGCTGTGAGAGGTACAGGTATATTGGTCTTAAGTACCGTCAGCCTCAGTCTCTCTGCAGCAGCCTCGGGCTTATAACGCTGCAGAGACGTCAAAGATGTTCTACAAACACACAGCCAATCATCTGCTGGCAGCAGAGGGTTTGAGGACTCAATGGCAAACCGGACTCCTTTGCCTCAGGGAAGTTATGAATGTTTACTTTCTACATTGAAAGTCGTCAGAGTCTCAGCTGGCTCAGGAACCTGGGACTGATGACTTCCATTGGACAGGGGGCCACATGGGGGCAGCACTGTGCAGCTTGATGTGCGCTATCTGGGTGTCCTGCTCCCATTCTAGTTGGAAAGTTTTCATTCCAGATTCAAGATTCTAGAGTTTTGTTAGTCATGTGCTCATTGTCCTCCATCCAGTTCTAGTCCGGGAGGCAGACACCAATGTTCCCGTTCATTTTTCACGTGTCTGAGCAAACACACAAACTCCCTGCACAGCATATACTCCACCTCTCTTACCTCCGCCTCACCCTTGGCGAAACGCTTGGCGAAACCAGCAGGAAGTGCTGTTAATGACGTTGATTGGCTGTAAAAACACGTCAACCTGCCGAGGGATTTCTCCCGATGCACTGGGCTTTTCTCTCCTCTTCCTCTCTCTCCTCTTCTTCTCTCCCTAACCTGTATCCATTTTTCATAAATGCATGTTACTAATTGGGCTTCTTCCCCTTGAGTCTCTGTCTTGTGCCTTATTAACCAGCAGACCACAGCTGGAACACGACCAGTGATGATGGACCCCAATACATCCGGGTCCTGCTCCTGATCAGCATGCTGTGCATCTGTAAGCCTGTCTCGGTCTCTGGATGTCTGATTTAGCACTATAGAAATACATTTTTGTGACACCAGACTGGCGTAGTTGGGTATTATTATTGTCGATGTGAATAATAATTTGATCGTATTTATACTTGTCCGCAGCAAGCATCTTTAAATATGATTCGATGTTGCTTGCTCTGGCCCCGGGAATACATGCATGGCATATATCAATTGTCGGGAACGTATGACTGGCTTGCCGTATGTGGCCTTTTTCATGATTGCATCTGACTCGCAGATAAAACATACAGTATTCTCACTTGTCCATCGATTTTTTTTTTTTTTTTTTTTTTTTTTTTACTGCTCGTGTCCTGTTCATGTGGATTAAGGTGTCTCCGTTGTCGGAAGATGGATTTCCGTCTTTTGGAAAAAGACGACGAAAAAAGAGACCAAAAAAAGTGGACATAGATTTTGTTGTGGTTGTGACTATCCAATGAGTCATTAAACTGACGCTGTTGTAAACCAATCAATGGTTTTTAGCAACCCAAAATGGATACATGATGGTTCTCGTCATCTGAGAGCAGCGTCTTATAAGTGTCTGTTCCCTGTTGAGGTTCGGGTTCACTGTACCCATCAACGACAGGAGGTCCTCCAATAACACATCTAGGTCTTCACACCAAAATGGCGGGAACGTCATTCCCATTCCCGTCCTGAGAGGTAGAAAGATGCGCGACATCTCCCGTCAGTAATGGGTTCATCGTATGGTACTGAAAGTTGAACGTTTTCTCTCCGTGTTACTACAGCTGTTGTCGCTGACAGCTCCCCTTCTCCCCCATCCCGGATAGAGACGCAGACCTAACCTTTGATGCTCATTGTGATTGGTCATTTTTCTTGATGTTGATTGATTGATTTCAAAGAAAAATATATTTTCAGTGAAAATGTTGTTGTTGTTATTGTTTTTGCTTTAATCCCTGTGTTCGGGGCTGCAGGAGCAGTTGTCCATTATTTTAATTGGATGATGGCGTACATCCTCAGGTTAACCACAGAAAAACACTGTAAAGGGCAAGAAGCAGCAATTCCATGGCACTTCACCATTGCTAAGCTGGTGACCGATTGCCACCTTTTCTAAATTGAGTCGTGCTCGTGGCGTCCACTGGTGGTGCTATATTGCAACTGCTCGCTGATTGAGGGGTTTATCAGCGTTTCCCAATCTTTTTGTGCCTCAGCACTTATTTAACAGGAGAAAATGATTTGGCGCAAAAACGTTACAAAAAGCCTGCTTATTGAAATATGATTGAAATCTAGTCTCAATATATTCAATTTACTCACTCTGCGTGAAACTGTGTAATGGAACACAAAGCTTGTTTAACAAGGGAATTGAAGGATGACTACTGGATATCTTCCTCAGCAGCTCTGAGTCTCTTCTTCGTCGTCATGTCATGCTTGAAAAGCCCGGGCCCAAATCAAAACAAATGTTTTCATTTTTTCAAATGTTCTGTATTTGTTGTGTGTTTTTTTTCACACGGCTTGGGTGAATGCTGGATTCTGATTGGCCGTAATTGGTCACCTGAGCGGTCTTTTTATTTCGTATAATGACCACTCCACTATCATTGACGGGCCGCTGTGAGATCAAAGTCCCAGAATGTAACCTGATGCACTCATATCAAAGCGCGCTACCGCGTTTAGTTCCGCTCTTTTAGTTGTTTACACACCATTGCCTTCGTCACGCTTCTTCACAGAGCGAACATGGACAATGTCAAAATTATTTTCAACATATTTACACTTTCGATGCGTGAGTAAGTATGGCACGTGTACTTCAAGCCGCGGCTACAAACACATGTCGGTGGAAATGACAGAATCGTTAACTTTAAAGTTCCCAAAGATGTCCCATTCGTCTTGTCCAGCTCTGCCTTTAATCGAAATATCGAGTTTAACGTAAATACTACTAATACTACCCGTGATTCCTTGTTTTATCCTTTCAAATCATTTAGACTGCCTAATACCTGTAGCCGTGACGGCACTATTTTCTTGCGCAGACGAAAGTAGCCTACACTATTACTGAAAAATGAAAGCAGCCTTGTTATGAACTATTTCTGTCAACTGTCTTTAATGTTTTAAGCCGTGTAGTAAGTGGGATAATGTCCTTGTCGTCGGTCATTGTTTGCTGATAGTCACCGAGCAACAGTGACCGACGACAAACACATTATCCCTTACATCTTGTAGTTAGGCCTTGCTGGCACTTGTGGAAGAGCCGCGTTGTTCTGACTGTTACCACACACGTCTCTGAGCGGTATTTCGTCTCTCCGCATCATCTTCCACAACTCACCTGATTATTGCTCATGACACTCCAATGTCCCGCAGTGCAGCGGTTGGGAAACACTGTGTGAAGTGATAGGATTTGACAAACTTTTCTCTTATCCTCAGACATGATGACAAGAGGTCACAGGATGTGACTGAAAAGATGAAGAGCAAAGATGCAAGGAGGCATAGCAGGGTCGACTGACACAGTCTCAAATGTTTGTCACTTATATCTATCAAATACATTCATGGAAATGACATGCAGGCACACACAAGTGCAATCATCTTTTTAAAGAAGGAAGGGCCGGAAGTCCCGAGTGTGCAGGTTGTGCTGCTGAGCTGGTTTGGATCGAGTGCCTCTGATCCTCCAGTCTATTTCAACTGTACTGGGACTTGGACCAGCCCCCCTTCAGTCCAGACTCAGCCACTGCCGCCCCACACCTGTTTAATTGAGCCACTGCAATAAGCAAATGTTTTCACAATGTTTTCACAAGCTGAGCTGGAACATCTTAGTAGCTGACTTACAGCCCAAAGATGCTTCTGGCTATTTGTGTTGAGGCTTTTCCATTGTGTGCTGAGAGAAGGAGGAGGGCGGGGTGGTGAGCGCATGTGTGTGTTTGTGTATGTGTGTGTGTGTGTGGGAGTGTGCGCGTGCGTGTGCATACGTTCGTGTTTCTTACATTATTTGTGCATGGTTTTATGTTCTAATTGTCCAGTCATTGCTATTTGCTTTTACCAACTGATGTGCGTGCGTACGTGTGTGTGTTTCTTACATTATGCGTGCAGGGTTTGTATGTTCTAACTGTCTACGGTTTTTGTGCACCTGTTTGTCTGCTCTGTTGTTGGCATGGTTATGGCCGACAGTAACCGTTATAATACGTCAGAAAAACATGACGCACCACATAGTGTCATCGTTTCATCGTCCTTCTAGACGGCACAGTGCATTACAGGATACAGCATCGCCCATGCCGAACGGAGTGAGACCTGCTTGGCACTCACACATGGAGTCTGTCCCTCAAAGAGAAGTGTGGTCAAATGGCTGCAGTTCACACATGTTGATTATGTTTATGTCAGGAGTCTCGGAGCAGGAATCATATGCAGAGCAGGGGAGTGCATTTGTTGCTGGCATTTATTTTAAATGTCCACTTGGCAGAATCGGGGTCCGGAAGTTGTCCAGCGCAAGAAAAAAGGAGTAGGCAGCTAGCCACAAACAGAACTGGTAGATTCAAACCACGGGCAAAACACAGAGACCAGAACCTGGCAGCTTTGAAAAACAGGCAGCCAAACAAGTACGAAATAACAGAGAGAAGAAACTGCGTGTGACAAAAGCTGCAACTATCCAACAAATTAAAGAACCAAAAGAGAGCTAATTCAATCCCCTCTCAATCAGGTCCTAAGGCTAATAGGTGCACCGACTGAGACGGAGTAGTGTGAACGAGGAGTGAAAGTCTCAAGAAGGGTGTGGGTGTGGCCCAGAGTACCTGTGGAAACAATTCAACCAAGCGAATAGTCTTCTTACAGTTTACCCATCATCATTATAGCCATGTTGGAGATCATGTAAGGACACCAAGGACAATGTCCTCCAAAGAAAGGACTTTATTTAATTTCTTTCAGCAGCTGCATGATGCTGCAGTGAAACAGCCTATAACAGGACATCATTGAGGACATCATGGAGGCCTGTTGTTCAGCTGCTTATGTTTTATTCTGTTGCCTGTCTGGCACAGATATAGTGTAATCTGCGATAACAGAAAAGGTCATTCCATTTCCCTGTGGAAGGAAAAAATAGTGGATAATTCTGACCTCTTTGTCTATATGACGTCTTTAGGTCAAAGAGCAAATATGTCATACCATTGCTGTGCATCTCTACACAGTCCTCACGACCAAAAAAGTTATTTGGTTCTGTTTTGGTGCCAGTCAATGTGTGGTAGCTGTTCCAGTAGCAGTAGTCGTAGTTTGTCCCATCTGTGTACACAAATATACCTTTCTGGGAAAGAAGAGGAAATTAGATGACAATATCAGGATCGTCGGTAAAATCAGTGAGTGCACTGGTTTGGGGTTACTGGTTAAGGACCTGCCCGCTATTGTGGTGCTGTGCTCTGTGGTGAGCAGCGTCCGGTTCTCAACGTGTGGTAATTGAAACGCCGGTGGGCCGCATGAAACGATGCAGACGTAAGTCAAAGACTGTTGCATATGTGTTACCATGAGGTGTCGGTGGAGGAAAATACGACACCAAATATGGAGCTAAGAATGACAAATCTAGACCCCAGAAAAGCAATTCCCCAAGAAACAAATAGTAGGCAGTAACCGCAGCACAATGACAACAACTACAGCTGCAGGCAACTAGAGCTACAACGGCTGCAGCCAGCTAAAGCTGTAGCTACAGCCGACTAAACCCCAAATTGATGCAGCGGTGAAAGCTGAAGAAAGCAGCCGAGCATGAAACTAGTTTTTGTCAGGATGCATCTGAGGATGTGTGACCAGGTGTGCCACATACGCACTTTGTAAAATGGCAGTTTGTCAAGATAGCACAGCACTGTGGACAGAGTGAGAGAACCTGCTTTTCCACTTGATCGTTGCTGTCCAACTCAGGTTTCTTTACTCGATAATACGAATAGACCTCATAATGACACACCATACATGGAAAGATACTTTTACATGCAAATAATTGCATGTCAGACAAGTGAGTTGAGTGTGTATGGCTACCCTGCTTGACTCCTCAGCCTCTTTCCCCCTTTGTTTCGACTGTGTTCAAGCTCTTTCGCCCGTGTCTATTTGTTCTCCTGTGTTGGCCAAGTTCTGGATTTCAGAGTTCTGCCTTGGTCTTCCAGCGCTGCCTGATACCTGCAGGTTCTCCACCTACTTGTACCCCTTCAGACTAAATCTCCGAATGTTACATTCCATAAGTCTGCTGCCTCGCCTCTCCCCTTTGCAATTGGGTCTTTTCCATTACTGAGACACACTTTGCAGCAGGTGAGGACTGTGACGTCTTTTCATTCACTGACCTTGTTTCTGTGAAGTCCAAACCAGGTGGGAACATTTCTATGCATGACATCACGAAGCATGAAGCCGATGTCTAGACCTGAGTGATAAGAGGCCAAATGTCCTCCCCTGTTTTGGCAATCTTTCTAAGGAGAGGTCAGGTAAGAGAAATGATAATGAGACAAGACATTCCAACCCCTGAGATGAGGGTGCGATGAAGAGTGAGCGGTCAGACACTGGTTGCTAACTTCAGCATCAGCCCAGTTTTTTCCATCGCTGAATTTTCGAAAGCAACGTCCGCTGTGGAGTCGCCAGAACACTGGACACGTCATTAGCATCACCTCCTAGTGAAGGAAGAATTAAAGCAGTGAAATGAATGAAGCAGGACTGGGTGATAAAGAATGAAAGAGGGGATGAGAGAGGGAGCCAATAAAAATCTAATGAATACATCCAAAGTAGACTGAGGGAGGACAGAGAGCAGGAGTCAGAAATCAGCTGCAGTGTGTTTGACTCACCGTAGACACACTGAGGAGGACGATGAGATGAAGAAGAGATGCCATCTGTGTGACAGAGACGGAGAGAAACCCACTATAACCAGCTTGGAGTCAGACAGGAACCAAAGTGAAACATGGAGACAGGATAACAGGTAGAGATGAAAGTGTGTTGACCTTTGTGGTGACGAATACGAGCTGATGTTGTAGCGACAGGTTCCCAACTCAGGATGATGTTGAAACAAGAATATTAGTCTTAAGTACCGTCAGCCTCAGACCCTCTGCTCCTTCCTCAGCCTCGCATTACTGAATAGACGTCATGGATCCTCCCTCTGCACACACCACAGGTGTGTTTGGGCTTCAAGCGGTTTGATGAATCATCAGCGAACCGGACTCCTTCGCCTCAGCGATTTTTTTGAATGTTTCATTTGAGTTTGAATGACGTCTCAGGTTATCAGTCTCAGCAAACCGGACTACTCAGCCTTAGTTTGAAAGTCGTCCCAGCTGATCAGAGTCTATGGTGATAAGTTTGGGTCTCAATAGGAACAGGACAGGAGGCCAGATGGGGGCAGCACTGGGCTCGGTGGTGTTATTGGCAGAGGAGACGGAGAGAGGGAGGGTTGGGGGAGACGGAGAGAGACAGAAATTGTGAAGGAGAGCCAGACAGTGGGATAGAGAGGGAGAAAGAAAGAGAGAGAGATAAAGAGCCTTGATAAGACAAGGTTCTGTGCTGACATGGCTTCACAATAAAAACAGTCCTCAGAGAGTTTGACACTCCTGATCAAACCCACAGAGCAGTAATATGTCCACAATGATTTAAATATTTTTTACAACTACATTATCTATTACAGCAAATATTAGATCCTCTAATTTGAGGACATATAAGAAATGTGAAAATACACCTAAAGCTGTTTACATTGTTCTCCTCCTTAATAAAAAAAAAAAAACGACAGATAAACACTAAAAAATCCAAACGTTCAACTCCAAAACCGAATAGCGACTATCCTGTAGTTTAAGCAAGGAAATAATCCTTGAAAATCATCAAATTACACTCAAACCCACACTGCGTCAGTCTTCCTCCGCCGCTCCTCCTCCTGTGGGGCCTCATTTTCTTACACTATAGACAAGGTCCTATTTTCGATCGTGCGTATGATCCAAAACTACAAAAAAATGCGCAGTTACTAATCGTGTGGAAACTGGGTCGCACGCACACATGTGCGCAATCGGTGACGATCAATGTCACCTGTGCAAACTCGTGCATGTTTGTGGCGATTTGCATACAGAAACGCCAATAAATGACCATATATGGTTGGATTACTCCCTGTACTAGTGCGTCAGTGGCACAGACCTACTGCATGGAGGTGCACGCTCACAAAGCTGCTTCGCAGAATTTCACCCTCACCTAAGCTCCTCCTCCACCTGTGGGAGTGCAGCTGGAGAGCTCCAGGCCACACAGCGCTGGCAAGAGGTGAAATTGCACAAATGTCACAATAAATTGTGATTCGGGGCAATGTTGCAGATAAATTTCCCCTCGAGTAGGAGTTTTTTTGAGGTACAAAATTGACATTTTGCAGAGGGAAGTGACAACAATTCCATCAGTAGCCTTCACCCTGGGCACCTTGTTGTGGGATGAGAGAGAATCTGCCCAGCTGGACATCATCATGACAGCCACTGGTTTGTCAGTTGAAATGATATTGTTTTTTGAGGTTTAAAACAAAAGAATGTAACAACTGAACCACAGTGTTGTTCAACTGTGAAAGAACTTGCAGAAGTCGTCCCAGCACGCCGGCGGGGGAGAGGCTGAGTAGAGCGACGTTTTAGCATAACTCCATCATGAGAGCCTCTTTCTGTGTCTGAGGCATCGACCTACATACCGATCTGGTTTGAATCCGGTTTATTTACCAATTGGAAATTATCCATATATGCAAACCAAATTTACCAAAATTCAAACACACACGGATAACAAAAATCTCAAAATGTACAAGTTAACTATATATCAACCAAATATGAAGGTGTGAAATGAGAGCAACATAGTGCATTCAGAAAATCTTAATGCCGAATGTCCAAAAGGCATGTATGAGATTAATAGTTGAGATTAAATGAGATTTTTGAAAATGGAGAAGGAAAACCTTAGGGAGTGCCACTTGAGAACAAAGCAAAACAAAAAAGAAACTAGCAAAAATGTACAATTTGCAAAAGGCATATTTATTTCATGCATTCCCACGTTCTCTGACTCAAGTGAGTCATTGGACCGAATTACGTCAGAATCAAGAGTTGGTGAACCAATTCCACTGAATCAGTGTGACAAGAAGACCACTGAGAAATTTGGACACATTATCGCGGGTGAGCCGTGAATCGCCCAGCACGCTCTGGAGCCGGGGAGCGACACACGTGTATCCAGGTGGCCAGTAACTACGAAGAAAGTTGTTTTCTTGCCAACTCGAATCTTATTTTTCACATTTTCCGTTCGGGCGGCACCGAACTTGTCCATGACTGACCTAATGTTGTCATCTTTAGGTTTCCGTAGCCGATGATATGTGCGAGTTGGTGTCGTTAGCTTCTGAAGCTAACCGGGAGGCTATCGCAGCATGTGCAGACTTGTTTATGGTCGTTAGAAACTCCTCATTCTTCGCCCTGACTCGTCTCTACTCCTCGGGCGACTTAACCCAAGGCTTGCCAGCTTGGAGATGGAGTCGGCAGCTCTCTTAGCTCCCGTCACCGCCCTGGAGTTCTTGCGGGAGGATTTCTTGCTAACAGGTAAACTCAAACAACTCGGCGGAGACACGTGTGCGCCAAATTGAATCTATTGAATCGTGTGATTGATCGGTTGAGGGTTGGACAACACGCTCGGTTTTCACACCGCAAAATCTGTCACTGTTAAATTTTGAATTCCGCCGTGGGAGATACCTAATGAAGAAGGTGTCACAAATGGGGGGGCATTCAGTGTATGGATACAAGCTAGCAGCTTCACTGTACCTTGGCTGCTCAAACACCCTTGAACGTGACGCACAGCCGCTAGGGAGGTTTGACCTCCTGATTCAATTCTATTTCGAGTTAAGTTCATTTGTTAAGTTCTGATATGATTGGGCGCTAATCTCAAGGTGCTTTCCAAGATGGTGCAGAGAGAGCTCCTCAACATGCAAACATTAAAGTTTTATAAGATAAACACACAGCGACCCATCATATCCTCCTCTAGCAACAGTAGGGAGGAAAACTCTGCTTTCACAGAAAGTAACCCCGGGAGGGCCCAGGCTGCAGGTGGGCAGCCATCTGCCTTGACTGGTTGGGTTGCAAGAGAGAGAGAGAGAGAGAGAGACAGGTGTAGAGATATCCAGCAGTAGGTGCACAACATGCCGATCGGGATCATGACCCGGATGTTAAGAAGTTTTTAGCAAAGTCATAAAAGTAGTGGGGTTGTCTGCCCCCTTGACTGAAACTGGAAGGTGGTTCCATAGGAGAGGAGCCTGATGGGTAAAGGCTCTGCCCCTCCTCCTACTCTTGCACATTTTTGGAATCAAAAGTAACCCTACCTACTGGTCTGATCCATAAAGATCTAAAAGTATCAGATGCTTCCTCCGTTTGTTTCCCTCAGGGACCACTAAGTTCTGTTTCTCGAAGGGATCGGAGAGGTGTGTTTGATGAGCGCTCTGTGCTGTGCCCTGACAGGTGAGGGTCCCGTGTTGACGGTTCACAGCCTGGGGTCGCATCCCAAAGCCCTGGCCTCACTCAGTGTGCTGCATCAGTATCGCATCCACGGCATCAGACCCAGAGACGTAGAGGAGAAAAATGGTGATTTTTGAAATTCTCATGGTTACGTACAGTATATTGTGTCACTGCACATATTAATGTAAGTGGAAGAACAAATGTGCACAAATGACTCATAATCGTTTATTAGTACGTTTATGTACGTACGTACGTTTATTAGTATGTTTAGAACATTTTCTATGTGTGCATGAGTATTAAAGGCACACCAAGTGAACGTTAAAACGCTAACGTTAAAAGAATAAAACCAAAAAGTTGTGCTATTATGTGATAAAGTCGTAATATTACAAGAATTAAGAATAATCTGAGTTAAGTTGGAATATGACGTGTTGTGAAGTGTTACCAAAGTGTGTGTGTGTGTGTGTCCGTGTGTGTCCTTAGGACAGAGCCCCCCTACAGGGCCCACCCCCTGTGACCTGGCAGTGTTTGGGGGCAAAGCTGTGAGGCTGCTGAGGCTGGACACGGAGCTCCATGCCGGGGACCATCTACAGCTGGAGGCTGTGGGACCCCTGGTGCAGCTGCAGGACTGGGTCCTGGATGTTCGCTGGCTGAAGGGGCGGAGCCGACAGCTCCTGGGTGCAGCGCTGGCCCACAACTGCGCCGTGCTGCTGGATGGAGTCTCCGGAGAGGTTCTGACCCAGCGATCCTGTCAGGAGAGCTGTTTGCTCTACTCGGCTCTTCTTTTGCTGGATGAATCCTGGACAGACACAGTCGTGGTGGCAGGTACGGTGTCGTGTGAGCTGGTCGTGTGGAAGCCTGGAGGTGGACAGGAACAGAACCCCAGTAACCCACAGCTGAGTGACGCTGACCTAAAGGCCCCCATAGAAAGGCGACTACAGCGATTCACCTTCATAATCCACAACATTTGTTACCTGAAGGAACAAGGGCTGCTGGCCTCGGTCTCAGCTGACCGATTTATCAGACTGTGGCGAGTGGGAGTGTTGGGGGGTCCAGGGGGTGCCTGTGGTGACTTGAACCCTGTCTGTCTTCAGCAGATATACCAAAACTACGCCATGTCGCGCTCGGTTCACCTTAGCCCAAGCCGCGTGTTCAGCGCTGATGAGGATGGTGCCTGCCGGGTGTGGGATTGGACCATGTATCAGAAACTGGTACGGACGCTAAAGGGGCACCGGGCGGGAGGGGTGCGGGCCCTGGCGGTCAGCCAGGGAAAGATGGCAGAACAAAAAGGGGGGCGTTGGGTGGCAACTGGTGGAGCTGATGGAGGAGTGAGACTGTGGAGAGTGGAAGAAGAAGAAGAGCAGGGAGAGGAGCCCGTGGACAGACTGATGAACCTGGAATTCCCAGGTCAAGGTCAGCCCAAGCTCATGTGCTTTGGTGGAGACAACAAAGAGTCGACATGGGCGCAGAGCAAATTATTCGTTGCTACAGACCAGGCAGTCGTCTGCCAGTACAGTAATGCACGCTGGGATGAGGTCTGGCAGGGTCCTGCAGCATTCCAGTCCTGCTGTGCGATGCAGGTGATAAGGGTCGCTGTGAGGGGATCTGAGGCCCACGTCGACCTCTGTGCCGTGGGGAACC
The DNA here is from genome assembly GCA_900312935.1 of Carapus acus. Lineage (NCBI taxonomy): Eukaryota > Metazoa > Chordata > Actinopteri > Ophidiiformes > Carapidae > Carapus > Carapus acus. Next base: position 15,759 of record OMPJ01028537.1, read on the forward strand.
TGAGTGGTGGCGTCCAGGTCTTTCCGACTTCTCACCCTGAGGCTGGAGTTTTTCTCAGTGGGGGCAAGGGCAAGATCCACAGCCTGATCTGGGAACATTCTGGTGACGCTGCATATTTGTTGGCGTCTGGTGTAGATGGGCGTGTCTATCGTTGGCGTATGGAGGTGGAGTCAGAGGGACACAGATTGGCTGTGCTTGCACGTCCCCTCCCATCTTTCCTCCTCCCTGCCTGCACCAAGCGTTGGCTGACAGCTGGCGTGCGCCTCTGCTCCAGGACAGAAGGGGCACTGTGGGTGTGTGGGGACAGGAGAGGCTCGCTCATTTTGTACCAGGAGAGACGGAATGCAGAGGCCGAGGAAGACGAAGGAGGTATCATCCAACCTCGGAGCTGTCTGTTTGGCGTGCACGGGACACAGGGTGTGACATCATTGTGCGTTCAGCAGGGCCGCATCTACAGCTCAGGGCGGGACGGCTGCATCAGGATCTGTGTGGTCCATCCGACCAAAGCAGGAAATGGGCTTCAGCTGGAGGTTCTGCAGGTCCAGCGGGCTTGCAAGGGCATGGAGTGGCTGGAGAAGATCCTAGTGTTGGAGAGGGAGGGTCCAAAATATGAGGAGGAACAGGGGCTTGGTGATGAAGGTGGAGAGAACTCAGGGGTCAGGTTGGAAGAAAGACCAGAAGAGCTGGAGGAGAAGGAGATTGATAGAGAGGTCCGATTGGTGGTTGCCGGGTTCCTAGGTGAAGTCTTTGTAGTGTGGGACCCAATGAGGCAGGAGCAGCTAATGAAAGCATCCTGTAGGGGGGAGCAACGCTCCTGGAGCCTGTGGACCCCTACTACAGGTGCATGGCATGGGTCTGGAGCGGTGGTCTTCATCAAGAAGAGGACCGTTTTGGCCTCCACGCTACCCAGAGAGACTCCACCCATGGTAGAAGCAACTGCACAAAAAGGGGGAACAATACTGAGGGAGGGCATCCACGGGAACAGAATCAGCTGTGCGTGCAGGCTGGGACGGGTCGGGGGCGATGGGGGG